>PVKS010018070.1:0-40894 GCA_004027875.1 Aplodontia rufa
GGCTTGATGTTTCCAAGGGTCTGGGGATCTCACAGCACCTTATCCTGGCCCATGAACAGGGTGCTTGATCTTTTCCGTGCCTGTAAACCGTAAAGCTGTTTCTCAAGGAAGCAGAGCTCAGAGAGTGCAGGATCAAAGGTCCTGGACTCTCCTGACCCACTTCCCTTTCTTCCTCCACTAACGCATGTGAATTTCCACGCTGTTCTACGGTGCCTTGGAGTAGGCGCAAGGAGTCCTATTGTTTCTGGTTTTCAGCTGGCTTTGCCATGAACTCTGACAGGTATCAAAGCTCAGCCTGGGCGGCTGAGCCAGCAGCAGAAAGAGGTCAGGCTTGGGCTTTAGAGGAGCTGGGGACCCTCCGCATGTGTATCTCACGGGCCCGGAAACTGGTAACGATCACAGTAACCCATGATATCTGCACAACACTTAGGTCTTTTCAAAGCAAGAAACCGCCACTTAATTATCTCATAGCCCTTTGGAGCAGATAAAGCAGGGTTATGATCCCAATTTTATAGCTCCAGAGGTGCAGAGAGGTTCAGGGCCATGCCCAGAGCCACAAAAGAAAGCTGAGATAATGTTGAATTTGAAAGGACTTGGAGGAACATGTGGGAGACTTTGAGCAGAAGAGCAGCAGGTGAGAGGTGAGCGTTGAGGGTGTGTGTGTGTGTGTGTGTGAGTGTGTGCAAGTGTGCGAGCGTGCAAGTGTGTGAGTGTGAGTGCAGGTGTGTGAGTGTGAGTGTGTGTTAGTGTGTGAGTGTGAGGGCGTTTGTGTGAGTGTGAGCGTCTGTGTGCGTGAGGTTAGTGTGTGTGAGCATGAGCATGAGTGTGTGTGAGCGTGCGTGTGTGCGAGAGAGTGTGTGTGTGTGTGTGTGTGTGTGTGTGTGTTCCTGTCCCTAGGAACCCCATGGCGGATCCGAATGGCTACATTGCCCCTTCTTCCAGCCTTCCCTTCCTGCCTGCCTTCCTTTCTGTGCTATTTGGTTATGGTGGTGACTAACAGGCTAACTTGAGCCTTCCTATCCTGCTCAGTGCAGACATGGCTTCCTCGTTGAAGGCTCGAGGCAGCGTGATATTCTCTAAGACAAAGCTACACCCAGGGGAAAAGTCAGGACAGACTTGATAGTGATGTAGGATGCGCAGGGACGCAGGGACAGAGGCCAAGCAGAACTGAACTGTCATCTACGGTGACAAATGAGGGAAGAGACCCCAAGGGAGCACAGTGGGTGAGTGGGTAGGTGTCCTCTTCCCCAGCGACTCAGTTGTTCTCCAACTTGAAGTAGAGTGTGCAGGGCTAGGTAGGGGAGGTGGCATAAAAGGTCACCAGGAAGAGGGGACCAGTGTTTATTGGCCGCCTATGGCGTGTGAACGGTGTTACTCATATTAACTCAAATCTCGTCACAGGAGGGCTGGCACAGGCTTTGGGCCAGGGGGCTCTGCGTTCTGACCTCACCTGTTTCACACAGGAGGATGATTGACGTAACCATTCCTCAACTCGGAGTCCGCACCTGCGAAACGGGCAGTGCTGCGGCACCCACCTCACAGCATCGTGCCAACTGCTCATCCAACAGCCGCTGAGTCGTTTTCGTGCGTTGGTGTCTTAGTCCACCTTCTGCTGTTATAACTGAATACCAGCAACCAAGTATTTTGTAAAGAAAAGAGGTTTAATTTCGGTTCACAGTTCTGGAGGCTGGAAAGTCCAACAGCACAATGCTGGCATTTTCTCTCCTTTTCCAGAGAGCCTTGGGCTGCTTCAGTTCGTGGAAAAGCAGCAGAAGAGGCGAGAAGGCAAATGAGAGAGAGAGCAGGGACTGGATTCTGTAGACGCTCACCAATCCCAGGAGGCCCTGCAGGAGGCCCCGCCCCCACGACCCACGCACCTCTCTCTAGGTTCTGCCTCCAATCCCAGAAGACCATTCAGGAGGCTCCACCCCTACAACCTAAGCACCTCCCTCTGGGCCCCACCCCCAGTGCCAGGAGGCCCTGCCCCAAAACACAAGCACCTCTCTAATTTCTGCCTCCAATCCCAGGAAGCCATTCATGAGGCCACACCCCCATGACCCAAGCACTTCTCTCTAGGTTCTGCTCCCAAACCCAGGAGGCCATTCAGGAGGCTCTGCCTGCATGACCCAAGCACCTCCCCCTAGGCTCCGTCCCCAATCCCAGGAGGCCCCACCCCCACAACCCAAGCACCTCCCTCTAGGCTCTGCCCTCCAATCCCAGGAGGCCATTCACAAGGCCACGCCTCCACAACCCAAGCCCCTCCCTCTAGGTTCCGCCTCTTGTCAGTACCGCAGTGAAGAATCCCTGTTCCAACACACGATCTTGGGGGATGCCCTCAACCCACAGCAGTCAGGCAGGCATTGATCCAGGCGAGGGAAATTGCAACAGGCAACTCAAGAACACTGCTCCGGAAGGACAGATATTCCAGTGGATGTGCATGAAGCTTCTGGCAGGAGCCACTGGAAGTCGTCGCAATTCCCATGTCCCAAACAGGGCCATGGAAGCTCAGAAAGGTCAAACAACGTACTCCTGGTTCCAAAGCTACTAGAGGCTGAGCAGGGGATCGATACATTGCTCTGTTACAGCCTGAACTTCTTACTCTTGAGACGGCCTCCCCAGTCTAGGAGCAGGTGGGGAAACATTCTAGAACGTAGGGGAAAGAGCAGAAGACTCAAGGTCCGTCAAAGGTCATTCTTCTCCTTGCCTAGAGAAAAGCTGCGGCTGGCTTGACCCATGAGTGCTGAGGCTCTGAAACAGCTCTGCTGGTTTTTGTTTCCCTGGGAGACTTGGAGTTAATCGAGAAACCCAAACAGGGGTGACCCAGGATTGAACTAGTCTGGCAAAGTGTGTTACAAGGAAGAAGGTAGCCAAGGACTGAATCCATGCCAACACACAAGGGTATTTCTTGGACATCAGCCAGGGTGGCACCAACTCTGAGAGCTCTAAATCGTAGTCTAGAAGAGGAAGAGAGGAGCAGAAAACTGATTTTTGCTCTTGGAGCGCTCCAGGATGAGAAGGAACCTGGCTATTCTTAGCAGTGTCTGGGGGCTCGGTGAAAGCTTTCTTGCTGAATTATAGACAACAAGAGCATTTATTAACTCCCTCCCAGTCGCAGCCTGGCTGCAGTAGATTCCAGGAGATGTTATCTGGAAGGTGCCTCACTGTGTATAAATATTTCAGAGGTCAGGACCCAACACAGAGTTTGAACTTTTAAGGGCCAGAGTGTGTTTAGCAAGAGATGGATGTGGAGGCTTCGTTCCTGGGTGTTGGGTAATCCTCCAACTACTTTGGATAGCTGCTCAGAGCAAATGCCAGTTTCCTTATGAGGCCAGGGATAGGGGCCAGCATAGCATCAAAAAGTCTGCTTGCCTGGGTAGATTTCTGGCTTTGAATGCTCAGGGCATCTTTGGGTAGGAGTCATACCAAATTTAGAAAGTCTAGTAGTTCCATGAGAAATCCCTACAGAAGTGCCACTCTAATATTATTGTGGAACCTTGTTCAAGTGTAGATTTTACTAGGAGTTCTGGGGTAGGATTGGAGACCCTACGTTTCCAACAAAGTTTCAGGTAATGCTGATCTTGGGGGTCCTTGGACCTCTCTTATAATCACGTTGCTTACTGTACTCTGTGCCTGGAAAATTCATTTGTATCAGTTAGGAATGCATTCAGGTGCAGGTAGCAGAGTAGCCAGCCTATTTCAGCCAGTTGCTGAAATAGGTAGAGGATTTATAAAATGGATTAATAATTTTTATTGAAAATTAACAAATCAAAGATTGTATACATTTATGGTGCGTGGCATGATATTTTGATACAGGCCTGCTTTCAGAATGGCTACCTTTACATGTTTACTGCCTCACATTTCTCTCTGTGTGGGAAGAGACCATCAAAATCTACTCTGCCAGCAGTTCCCAAGTCCACAGCGCATTCTCGTTGGCTGGAGTCACCATGTTGGACTATTCACCCCCTGAACTGAACCAACAGAGCTCCATTTCCTCCTCCCCTTCCGGCTCCTGGCAACCACAACGATGCCTTCATGAGTCTGATGTTTGTAGATTCCACATAAAAGTGAGATCATGTAGTACTTGTCTTTCTGTTTCTGGGGCATCTTACTTAACGCCATGTCCTCCAGATTCATCCACGCTGCTGCAAATGACAGGAGTACCTTCTTTTTCAACGCTTACTACTATTCCATTGTGTATGTATGACCCTGGAGGCAGGCAAAAAAAGTAAAAAAAATAGATCCAGAGGATTAGATCAAACTAAATAGCTTCGGCACAGCAAGAACATCAGTCAACGAAGCGAAAAGGTAACCTTCAAAGTAGGAGGAAATATTTTTGAAGCACATATCAGATAAGGGATTAATACTCAATATATATAAGGAAGTTCTATAAGTGACTATCAAGAAACTATATGGCTTGATTAAAATATGGTCTCAAACAGAGACACACACAAGGCCAACAGGTGTATGAAAAAGCGTTCTGTATCACTAATCGTCAGGGGAATGCAAATCCAGCCCACAGTAAGATGGCACATCACACCTGTTAGGATGGTTTTATTTTGAGAGTGAAAGATAACAAGTGTGGTCAAGGTTGTGGGGAAAAGGGAATCCTTACACGCTGGAGGTGGCAAAATGGAAACTGGGTCAGTCACCACGGAAAACAGCATAGAGCTTCCTCATAAAATTAAAGATAGGGCTTCCGAATGACCCAGCAGCTCTGGTTCCACCTGGAAAGGGAGTGAGATCATGGCCGGAGAGATGTCTACACCCCCACTGTCATTGCCGCAGTATTTACAATAGAAAGACGTGGAATCCACCTAGAAGTCCGTCCGTGGATGAATGGCTACAGCAGTGGATTTTGAAACTAACAAAGTTGGAAGGAGGATCATTCCAACGTGTCACTGGTAGCAGCAGGGAGTTGAGGTCCTGCGCTTTTCCCCTTCGCCTCCGTCCATCCTCTGGTCCTTTGCCATAAACCACAGGTTTCTGTGCTCCCCGAGCTCATATGCTGGAGTGCGAGCTTCCTTTGTGATGGGTTGAAAAGCTGGGGCCTTTGGGAGGTGCCTATGCCATGCGAGCAGATCCTGACAAATGGGCCAGCACCACATAAGCAAGGGGTGACATTGAGGAGGTGCCAAGCCTTGATCTTCAACTCCCAGCTTCCGGAACTGTGAGAATGGATGTCATTTGTTATAAACCTCTGTGTCGGTGGCATTTTGTTACAGCAGCCCAAACAGACTAAGACACACACGAATGAGAAATGCCAGCTGCAACTGAAAGCACACCCCAGGAATGAAGGCTATCAGGAGCCCCTGCTCGTGCCACATTGGTCAACCCTCAGGGCCACCCCTGGATCCACAGAGTCCAGGATCACAAATGTTTTACCCAGAGCCCTGCTGCCTAGAACAACATTGAGATTCTTTTAAGCTGAGAAAGAAGGGATGGCAGTGGGGACCGGGTAGACAGCCGGCAGGACCTGCCACCCTGTTGCTTAAGCCACTATTTGAATAAATTGGACACTGATGAAATTTAAAAGTTTTCAACTACCATCATTGAGGACCCAGTGTGGACCAGCACCGTGTTCAACAGTTTGCCTGGATTCTTCTCTTCAGTCCACAAAACCCTTTATGGCACAGCTTCTCCATGGCCTTATTTCACTTTCCCAAATATGCCATTTCCTCCCTACCCTGGGATCTTTCCACAAGCTGCCCCTTCTACCTACAGTGTTCCATTCAACCCTTCTTCTGTGCTATTCTATGTTCAACAATTGTTTTTTCTTCTTCTTCTGGGAGCAGAGGGTGGGAAAATGAGAGAAACCAAACCTGATCTCCAGCTTCTGCCGGTTGCTGGGGTGTAAATATTCCCCCTGTGCCCGGGTCTCAAGCTCCTGGCACCATGTCACAGAACGCAGGGCTGGGAAGAGACGCCATCACGCACCATCACGCAGGATTCCCACCGCACGCTGCTACCCGTTAGAGGTAACCTCAAGAGAGAAAAGGATGGGAAATGGAGTAAGGAAATTAGGAAAGTGCAGGCTCTGAAAATTTATTGTTTTGTTTTTGATATGGCATTTAAAATTTTACGTCTATGTAATTCCTAGTAATGACTCTACTTCATAACCAACTTGCAAAATTCCTCGGTGAACACTGAACGCTCAGTTCTTGGGAAACACAGCAGCGGCGCCAGCCCGCCCAGCTACTCTCCAGCCGGTGACTGTTCCTCCTCCAGATTCGGGTGCCACCGCTCCCAGAGACACCCCCCACGGCCCCCGTCACGTCACGTGCTCTCACCCATTAGACCAGATTTCATATGTCCAAAGATACACACAAATGTGAACATTTCAACATTTCAATTGTGGACATCGGGTTGAGTTGGCTTGGTCCTTGCCGTATACAGCAGTCGCTCTTGGAAGGCAGGGATGCCGGAGCTACAGATAGTTCTGAACATGGCATCTACTATATTTTTCCTGACACCAACATACCTATGAGGAAATTTAGCTTATAAACTTGGCACTATAAGACATCAACAACAATGACCAATAATCGGAGAGACCGATGATCACAGCGTAGTGTGCTCGTCTGTATGAATGTGGTCTTTCTTGAGAGTCAAGCAAATATTGCAATATGTTAGTGCTCATTGCAATTTGTCAATATTTATGAGACACAGTTCCAAGATACTGTCTGAGATATTTGAGCAAGCTACGCTGCAGGCCTGTACAGAAGCGTAAACATTTAATCCCAGTGTCAAATATATCGAGGAATAACAAGGGATGGTAGGAAGGGGGAAGAAGGGGAAATGTACACTCTAAGCATTTATAAGAATGCCACTGTATGAACTATAGTCATGTGTGTAAAAAATGTTCTTCATAGGGATAGGAATGATGTCACTGTACTTGGGTATTTTAGGAAAAATATAAGACCCAGAAGAGAGGCAAGGGATCAGGGGATGGAAGTAAGGAGGTAAGGGGGTACAGAGGGGGCGGTATTGACTAAATCATATCACTGTATTGTGTGCATCTAGGAATCTGTGACAACAAATCCCATCTTTATGTACAACTATAATGCACTAAGAAAAACAAATTTAAAAAAATTTTTTGGAGTGTGGTTGACTGCCAGTCACTGAAGCTGCAGATAAAAGGGGCTCCAGTAAGTGACATCATCCTGATGGACACGGGGGTGGGTGTTTTGCTTGCCTGGTCAGCCCCAGATCCCCTGCATGACCCTGGGATGCTGTAGACATTGGTGAGTTGAGGCTGGGTGCCCATGAGGGTCCCCTGTGATGTCAGAGGAAGGAGCAGGAGGGCCGCGGAGCCACTTGTACCAGAAGCAGAAGCCGCCAGGGAGGAGGGACTGGAGTCCAAGAAAGGCTGTCTCAGCTTGCTGGAGGGAAGCGCACTGCTGAGTTCCTGTTATGATTGAAAGGATGCGTGATCTCTTTCTTCGCTGGACATAATAAATAAAACTTCTCTTTCTTAGTTGGACATAATAAAACTTTTGTTAATAACTAAGAAGTTAACGAAATTTGACATGTAAATACATATGAATTATTAGCTGTAAGAAAATACATAAATGAAATTATATTTAAAAAAGAAAGAAAGAAAAAGCCCAGACTTCAAGCAAAACCAGCGGGAGGCCCTTGGGAACATCTTTGGTCTGCTCCCCGTGGGTCGCCTCTTATTCTCTGCGCTTCCTGCTACACGGTTTCTGTTGAAACTTTGCTTTGCCTTCTCTACCCAGCTCGGGAAAATGGTTTACAAATCTGATTTCCACCTCTCACCCAGACACGCAGTCAGGTGGAACAGCCGTGATCGGTTCGGTACTTCAATCAATGAGCCATCGTTGATGACCCAGTGCCTAAGACACACTCTCCTCCGATAATCAGGCCTTCACTTACCAAGCGCTTAGTCTTAGGCTCTCCTCGTGACACCACTGGGAGGCAGAGAGAATCTTGAATATCCATTTAACAGAAGGAAACCTGAGGCCCAGAGAGGTAAATGCCCGGCCGGTGTCACACAGCTGAAAGACGGCCAGTCCGTCAGTAAGTGCAATCTCCGCAGCTGGATGACTGCTGCCAGTGTCACATCTCCTGGTGAGACTGCCCCCCTTCCACACGAGGACTCTCAGCTTCAGCGCTGTGGACCTTTGGCCTGGATCATACTCTGTTGAGGGGCTGCCCTGCGCATTGAAGGGTGTCTACCAGTGCCCCAGTTCACTGGATGCCAGCAGCACCTCCAGGTTCAGTGACCACCCAAAATGTCTCTTGGTCATTGCCCAATGTCCTCCGGGCCTCTTTGCAGTGGCTCTTCTCATAAACTTCAGAGTCATCATGCCTTCTCTCTCTCATACCCCCACACTCAGCCCATTAGGAAATTCTGTTTTTTGACCTTCATCCTCCACTCAAAATCTGACCACGACCCTCCCTGCACCCTGATCCGAGCCACCATCGCCTCCCCCTGAATTATTTCATCAGCCTGCTCTGATCTTCCAGCTTCTATTGTTTTTTTTTTCTTGTAACGTTTTCTAAGCAGAGCAACCCGAAGAAGGTTTTAAAGCATAGTTTATAGGATACCGCTCTTCAGCTCAAAAGCCTGCCATGGCTCCCCAGTGCCCTTAGAGTCAAAGCAAACTCCGCGGTGATCTGCTCCCCACCTTCCTACGTCCTGGAAAGGGACTTCCTCACCCATCACACTGTCGCTCCTTCGGCCCCAGGTCTTGCTAACTTCTTTCTCATTTCTCCAAAATGAGCTATATTAGCACAGGTGTCCCTGGCGAGATACCTCACACTGGGTCTGAACCATAGAAATTTATTTTCTCCATCCCTGAGCCTGGAAGTCAAGAGACCAGGTGCCATCAGAGTTAGCAGCTGAAGCCTCCTTTCCCGGCTCGCATAGAGGCCACCTTCTTGTTATATCCTCACGTGGCTGTTCCCTGCTGCTCACATATCCCTGGTGTGAGCCTATGGCCTCATTTAACCACGACTGTCACCACACAGAGTCACATCGGTGTGGATTGGGGAGGACATTTCATCCATGAGCCTGCTCCTGCCCTTGAGCCTCTGAGATGGCTCTTCCTGGTCTGGGGTGCTCCCCTGCCATTAGGCTGGCGGCACCCTAGCTTCCTGCAAGGTCCAGCTGAGCACCCCAGTGGCCGCTCCCTCCTCCGCTCGCTCACCTCCTTCTTGATCCTTCTCCCTGGGTGCTGTACTTTCATCTTTGCACAGCCTGTGAACCTTGCAGCAGACGTGGGGCTGCTGATCTATCGTGCCCACAGGCACCTGTCATGGGCCCATCTGATGTCTGCAGTGACAGCTCCATTGTCTGATCTGAGCACAAGGACGCCCCAGCTCACGAGGACGTAATGCTTAATGGCCAGAGACCAGATGGACCAAGGGGTTTCCCAGGACCATAGCTGGGACCCAAGCTCTCAACGCCTCGCAGAGCAGGGTGGGAAGGAGATAAATAAATAGGTACTTTCAAAACAGAGTGATGAGTGAAATGATTCTGTGCAAGATGCAAAGTTAGCAGAAGGGAGCGTCATCGCCTGTCTGCCTGGGGCGTGCGTGTGCGCGCACGCATCATGCGAAGCAGGATATTACTCAAGAAGAGCTCCCCTAAGAAAACATGCACACACTTGTTCTTTGAAAGCATCAAAAGTAACTATTTTTGACTATTACAGAAGAATACGTGTTGGCTGTCAAAAAAAAAAACAAAAAACAAAAAACCCAGAAACCACAGATAAACAAAAAGAATATAAATGACCCTATTGCCATCATGTTTAATTATGTTCATCTATATAACTTCCAGAGTGACATTTGCCTTTTTCTTCCCATGAAGAAGGGCTCTTCCTGCAGAGGCATTTTCCTCTTGCCCGTATCTCTGGGGCATTCTTTAATGGGCTTTAAGGGGCAAGGAGGAGTTTGCAAGGCTAGCAGGTGGGCGTTCTGAGTAGAAGTAGGGGGGCGTGTGAAGACACAGAGAGGTGTGGGACAAGGGGTCACGCTTAAGTGGCTCTGGATGGTTCTGCATGGCAGAGCTTGAGGCTGCAGGGGTAAATTGGGGATAGGTCAGGAGCACTTAGCATGCTCTGGTAGGAGTGTGGCTTTGTCCAGCAACCTGGCCCTGTTTCCACAAGAGGAGGACAACAGCCACTAGTGGGATGCAGAAGGATTTTAGGACACAACAAAAGAACAGAATCACAGAAAGAGAAACCTGATCTCTTTATCATCCCTGTTCTAATTGAACGGAGCCAAACGTGTCTGACAATGTCAATGTTGCTGTCTTTAATACCCTCTTTTTTATTTTCTTAAAGAGAGAGAGGGACGGTGAGAGAGAGAGAATCAATTTTATTTAGTTTTTCACGTGGCCTTCATTGCTCCAACACTTCGTTGTGTACATGGTGCTGGGGTTTGAACCCGAGTCCTCGTGCATGCCACACAGTGCACTGAGCCACTGCTCCAGCCCCTTTAATACCCTCTTAACATGGGGAATCTCCTTATTTCAAGAAAGAGAGCAATCTCAGGCTCATAGCTTGGAAGTAACAGCTATTTAGAAGATTAGATTGCTATTAGAATTAGAAATATTTAGAATATTATATTATTTAAGGTCATTGTCTTGGTTAAGCTATTTTACTATCATGCAACCATTTCTCCCATAAATATTGAGCACCTGCTGTGTGCCTGGTGTTTATTCCAGGTGCTTCTGTCTCTAGCAATGTGAGTGTCTAATTAAGGTGGTATTGATATTATGGTCTGGTCTGACTGTGATACGAGATTTCTTCACAACATGCCATGGGCTGAATCAGGTCCCCCGTATTCGTATCTTAGTCTGAACCCAGGACCTTCAAATGTGATGACTGTTTTGGAGATAGAAAGAGCACATGCTCTACCACTGAGCTCCACTCCTCCCTGGAGTCAGGGTCTTTAAAGGGTCATTGTAAGGAGAGGAGATCAGGACATATAGAGGTCCAGAAGGAAGACCAGGCGAGGAGAGAGGAAGAAGGTGCCATCTACAAGCCCGGAAGAGGCTTCAGAGAGAACCCGTCCTGCCGGCTCCTTGACTTTTACCCTCCAGCTCTGGGAGAGCTTCTGTTTTCTTAAGTCACCCTGTCTGTGGCATTTTGTTATAGCAACCACAGGAACTGATAGCAAATACAAATCCATTTATGTGGCCATCAATGCATAATGTCAAGATATCTTATCAGGGAGGTGTCAGTGAGTCAAAGCTCACAAAAGGGACATGGAAATGTGAGCCTCCAGTGCAATTCTTGAAGGTGACTCTGGAACTAGATTTGAGAGACATCCAAGAGGTACAGAGAGCCGGGGAGAGCTTAAGGCAAGGGGCTCGGAAGACCTGGCCTTTTCTAGAGGTAGGCAATGGGGCGGGGGTGGAGATGAGCTCCCACCACCCCAGCCCTGGGTCAGCACCTAATGTGCCCAATGTAAGGCGGAGTCTCTGAGCATGCCTGAGACAGAGACAGGCGGCCCCACGTCACCTGCCTCCAGCCGCACTGTCTCACTGTCCTTGGCTTGGGGTCAGGTCCGTCCACCTTGCTTTCCTCCTGCAGAATCTCCTACTGCTACCCCAACAGGCACAGGGAGAAGATGGCCACCCGCTGGCCACCACTCCAGCCATTCCCACGGTGGCGGGACAGGTCGTGTTACGACCATTGCTGCTGTCCTCAGGGATCCTTCCTAGAGGACTCTGCATGTGGGAGAATTGCAGCTGCCACCCCCTTGAAGCAGTTTTGTTCCTGTGCCTTTCTTGGGTGGATGGGAAAGGAGTGGAAACGACTGTGAACGTCACCAGCTCTGCGAGCCCCAGCAAGGTCCAGCCCCACCTGACTTCTCCATGCGGGAAGCAGGACCGAGGCTCTCGGTGACAAGCCCAGATCCACCTAGGCACGCGCTGAGCAGAAGCCGACCCACAGCAGATATGGGCTCCAGAGTTGCCCACCCCTAAGAAGTGGGGGTTGTTCACTGGCAGAAAATAACACCTCTCATTCTTAAAGGCTGCGCCCCGGGTCTGGGGTTCAGGCTGCATGTGATGCATTTCCTGCGTGGCTGCAGCCGAGCTGTTGGATTATCCACTTCCTCCCCATCCTACTGACAACCCTGGGAGACCTAGTGCCCATCACCATGCTCAGGTTTCCAACGGGCACGAGGGCAGCCGGGTTGAAGAACCGGTGCACAGGCAGCTACCCAGAGAGGGGCAACTGGAGCCGGGCACGGAGCTGACGGGCAGCAGCCTGCTCCGGCCAGACGGCTGCACCACTGGCGAGAGCTGAGCGGCTTCTGCTGGGCTCTAAGAGGGGCCAGGAGGGAGGAAGAGCTAGTGAACCCTGTGCGTGGTGGACGAGATCCTGGACTGGACATGCAGAGACCTGGGCTCTTGTCTACTCTCAAAACACATGGAGTAAACAGAGGGTGGATAATGGGCTCGATGGGAGGCTGTTTCCAGAGCCGCACTCCCCTGGTTTGAATCTAGGCTCTGCAACTCTCTGCAAGTAACAACCTCTCTGTTTCTCATCTCTTCATCTATACACTGGGGATAATGGTAATACCCACTGCAAAGAAATCTTGCACGGAATAAACTTTGATCATGTACTTGAAAAACAGTGCCCGGCACATGGCTCCCCAGAGGATATCATTATGACTCAATGGTTTATTATATGAGTATTATTTCTAAGAGGCCTTGGAGAAGCCACTTCACTTCTTCTGGGCTCAGTTATCTCATCTGTAAAATGGAGCTAAAAATACCCACTCACCTCAAAAACATCACGATTCACCGGAAACACTGAAGGTGAGGGTCGTTCTCTACCCTGTCCTCTGCAGCCCAAGGGTGCGCTTAAGTCCCGTGGACCCCAATTGTCCTGTCCAGAACACAGCTACCACCCAGCTTGGCTGACGTCACAGGGGACCCTGCAGATATTAGAAGTGACAGCGATCCCCCGTCACCACAAACCATCCTTCACACAGCGGATGGAAGCCGTTTTCAGCTCACTTTTATTTCTTCTCCGCTGCAGTGCTGGCTGAGAATTCAATTAAGAAGGTCACATCTCCATCACCCAAGAGAACAATACTGAAAAGTCCAACCACCAGCCCCCGCCCACCCTGTCCCTCAGGAATTCTTTATTAAGCCCACCTTATTCCTGGATGGGAGACCCTGGGGGCTTGGGGGAGCAGATGGCAGGTGCTGTCCCCTCTAGGGGCAGAGAGAGGAGTCTGCAGAGGCTCAAGTGTGGAGTCGGCGCCTGCAGCAACTTCATTCCTGAAATGTCACGCGGTGGCCTCGTCCCCCGAGATTTCCCACGGTCAGGAAAGAAGCAAGTGGGATTTGGAAGTTAAAGGAGCCCTGTAACCAGACATACATTTCTTTGGGGACCTGGAGGCGTTGAAGAATCAATATTGCAGCCATGGAGAATGGTCGTGTGGAGCTGCGGAGATTAGACGCCGGTGTCTCTCTCACATATACGGCTCCCATGATTCCTTAGCAACGTTTTGATATTTTCTATAAGTGGCACCCCCTGTATACACCTGCATGCACTCACTAGATAAGCTTCACACACTCTAGAATCTCAGTGCATGCTTGCAACTTCCAAAATGAGAACTGATATTAAAAATTTATATTTTGAGGGCTGGAGTGGTGGCTTGGCGGTTATGGTGCTTGCCTGGCATGCACAAGGATGCGGGTTCCAACCCCAGCACCACGTACACAACTAAGTGTTTGGGAAACAAAGGCCAGATGAAAAAAATAAATAAAGTTGACTCCTCTCTCTCCCCCCCGCTTTAAAAAAAATTGCATTTTTCCAGGGACTGCACAGAGAGCTTTGTGGGTGCTGATGTGTGTGAGCTATGTCCCGTCTCTTGGTGGGGTGGGGTGGATATTTAGAGGTCACATGACGGGTGATGAAGGAAGTCACCTAGGATCACACAGCCAGGATTTGAACCGAGACACTAACCATGCAGCCTGGACGGTTGTGCTGCTCCCCACAAGATCATTAAAGCACAGCTCCCGCTCTCTCTCCAAAGTACATGAGAGCAGCTTTGGACTCACTGACTTCTGTTCAGCCTAATGTTTAAAGCTGGAAATTTTCCTCATGGGTTGGGTGGAGGGATAGTGATCAAGGCAGTTCCTTACAGTCCTGTCCAAGCTATGCCACTCACCCGTTATCAAAAGGAGGCAGGGACCGTGTGCCGGCATCCTGCCACATACAGACCTCCACGTCACACGCAGACATCTATGGTGAACGTATGGTGGGCGCTTCACTTTGATGATCTGTGAAGCAGGGAGGACATAAACAGATCGACCTCACAGCGTCATGTGAGAACTAAGTGAGGACGGTAACTGTAAGGTGCTTGGCACGAAGCCTGGGTGCTAGACGGGGTTCTCCAGCAAAGAGAAGCAAGAGGATATGCACAAATACAGAGGCAGATTTGTTTCAAGCAATTGGCTCGCACATTGTGGAGGTGGCAGACTGGAGGCCCAGGGAAGAGTTAATTTTGCAGGTTGAGTCCAAAGACCACCTGTTGGCACAATTCCTTCTTGCTCAGCAAAGCTCAGTCTCTGTGCTACTCAGGACTTCAACTGATCGGACAAGGCCCACCCACAGTATGGAAGGCAGTTGGCTTTTGTCAGAAGCCTAGTGATTTAATGTTAATCTCATTTTTCAAAAAATCACCTTCTCAAGAACATTCCAAGTGATATCTGAGCAAATAATTAGGCACTGTGGCCTAGTCAAAGTGATGGATAAAATTAATCAACAGCTTGGACTACATGTTGAATAACAGAAAACTCTTATGTAAGTGAAAAGTAGGTGGAAAGAAGTCACACAATTAATTTGGGAAGCTCAAGGAAACTACGCTCAAATTTTCTTACTGACAGCACTGCCTGCTTCTCCCAGCCAGAGAAACCACAGAGGAAGGTAGCTTTGTTCTGTTTGTTTTCACAACCACAGCCCCAGAAATTAGAACAGTGCCCGGCTCATACAGCTTGAGCATCCCTAGTCCAAAACCAGCACCCAAATGTCTGAAGCCCACAACCTTTTGAGTACTGCCGTGATCCTCAAAAATTTCAGATTTTGGTGAATTTCCCATTTTGGGTTTTTGGATTAGAAAACGCCCACGCATTTCCAAAGTTGAAAAAAACTCTGAAATCTGGAACACATCTGTTCCCAAACATTCTGGTTAAGGGATCCTCAACCTATTGCAGGCATTCAGCAAACCGATGTAGAGTGAATGAATGAGTGAGTAAGTGAATGAATGAGTGAGTGAGTGAATGAATGAGTGAGTGAGTGAATGAATGAGTGAGTGAGTGAATGAATGAGTGAGTGAGTGAATGAATGAGTGAGTGAATGAATGAGTGAGTGAGTGAATGAATGAGTGAGTGAGTGAGTGAATGAATGAATGAGTGGGTGGGTGAGTGAAGGAATGAATGAATGGCAAATGTTTAATTCACATCTCTTGCACCTCCTTTCCTCTCTAGATTCCAATACCCCTTTAAGTACCAAAGAACAATGTCCTCCTTCCGACCTATCATGCTATGAAATGGGTCTTGTGTCCTAGAAAATGTGGGCGCTCCCTGGACTTAATTGGGCTCAGAAATGTTTCAGATTGTTTTGCCCTGAATGCCTCCCAGCAGAAATCCCGGCTTGGATGTGGGGGTTGAGGTGATTCAGATTCCAACAGATCAGGCCCCAAACCGACTTTGAGGACAAGCTCTGAAAAGCCTCAGCCACCTCTGTGGTTTCGGAGTGAGAAATTGAAGTGTTTTCAAACCACAGGAATCTCGCTGCTTGAGCCTGGGAGGGGCCGAACCTGCTTGCTAGATCCTCCTTCCCCTTCACACCTGTCTCCTGGCCTCCACCTCCCCAGGGCCCCTCCAGCCTGCAGCTCAGAGCTGGGTATTAAGAGTGAGTGACAGGAGCCCAGCTGTGCTTCAGCTGTGGCCACGCCTCATACCTCAGAGGCTTAACACAAGTTACAAGGTGTTTGGGGAGCTCCAGCAGCCTGGAACCCGGTCCATCTTCACCTCCCCTGGAAATGACTTGGAGGGTGGCAGATGTTGTCAGTTACCCAAAGCCTCACCTCTCCTTCTTCCATGCCAATGTAACTGATTTTGTAACCCTCGATTGGCAGGGAAGGTGGGCCTTCCCTGAGCCTCAGGGATGAGCACAATGGTTTCAGGTTATGATTCATATAATCCAACCCATTTACCAGTGATTGATTTAAACTCAGTCCTGGCTGATGAAATGAAAGAGGAAGCCTGGTGCTGATAGGAAGCTCCCTTTCCAGTTCAAACATAAGAGAGGCAACCTTGTGAACTGGTTGGATGACTCTCGCCCTTGCTTCCTACCTGTGGATATCATTTGGATGTATCATTTGGGCTTCTGCAGCCGTCTTGTGACCATGAGGCAGCAAGTATGATAAAAGGAAGAGCAACATGTGGGATGAATCTGAGTCCTCAGTGACATCATGGAGACACACTGGTCATTCTGTTGAAGGAGATTGGGCACGTGCTGTTACGGTGCAGCCAATAGCATTCGTAATCAATGCCTTTAGCATTTCTGCTTGCTCACTTTGAGCCATTTGTAAGCATTAGCTTGCTGCCCCCCAGCAACCCAGTGATTATGCCCATCGTACAGATGAGAAAACGGAAACTCTAAGAGCCTAGGAAACTTCAATAAGTGGCACGACTTCAATTCAAATTCAAGGTTGACTCTAACAACCATGCTGAATCTTAATGATCTTAATTTTTTCCTTTTATTTTTCATATTTTTACTGCAGAGGAAAAGAAGCTACTTTTGTGTTTGTTCCAGAAAATGGACAGGAGCCTGTTGAGGAATCCGCTCCGAGGCCGGCTCTCTGATGCGGGGCACGGGGCTCAGATCTTTAAACAAGAACAGAGTGCAGGAGGGAAGCGATGTCTTCAGGACAGAAGTGAGAGAGGTTGACCCGTGACAATCAGGGGCCTCCGGACTGTGGCCCACACAAGCGGGTAGACTGAGGGCACTTCTGAGTTCCAGGAGCAGACAGGCTGTGGCTGGGACCATCTGGGTGGCGCTGCATGAGACCATAGTGGGCTTGGTTCTGGAGCCCTGAGGACAGGAAGGCTCCACTGGGGTGAAAGGGAGAAGCAGGGCCACAGGTGGCCAGGGCAAGGCTTGGCCAAGTCCCAGGAAGACCTGAGAGAGGAGCTTATCCACCAGGCTGCACAGACGGAGGGGGCAGAAGAGCGAGAGCTGTCAGGGGTCCCAAGGGGGAGAATGCAGATGGACATGCACAAAGCGGGACGGCAGCAGACAGGAGTTTGAGGATGACCGCTTGCCGAAATGGACTCTGACACCTCTCACGCAGGAGCTGTGGACCCACATTCTCTGGGGGAGAGACCAGGTGCCGCGGTGGCCCCACCCGCCGCAGAAGCTCCCCTCTGTGCAGAGACAGCGTATTTTTGCCAAGAGCGAGTACGTGGGATCCTGTGCCGTTTCCTTTTTCAATTTTGTGAGGAAGTTCCACACCCTTTTCTACAGAGGCTCCACCAATTTATGGTCCCTTGGACACCAGTACCTGCATTGGGATTTCTTTTCTTTAAAGAGACAGGGAGAAAATGAGAAAGAGACAGATTCAATTTTATTACTTTGTTTCATATGGATTTTGTTTCTGACACTTAATTGTATACGTGGTGCTGGGATTTGAACTCGGGTCCTTGTGCATACCAGGCAAGTGCTCTACCTGGTTGCCTGTATGCAAAAGAATTACAAACAGGACCTCAAAAAGACTGTGCATGCCTGTGTTCATTAAAGTTTTAGTCACAGGAGCCGATAGAGAAGCAATCTGAATGTCCACGATGGGTGGATGGATAAAGGTGTATATGCAAGGAATATTACTAAGCTCTCAAAAAGAAGAAAATTCTGACCCGTTATAATGTGGAGGAATCTCAAGGACATTGTGCAAAGTGAAATAAGATAGTCACAGAAGGACGACTACTGCATGATTTTACTCACAGTTGGTGTACAGTAGAAGTCATAGAAGCAGGAAGAATAGCAAAGGCCAGGGCTGGAGGAGGAAGACACGAGGATTTACTGTCCAGTGGATACCGAGTCTCACGAGTGTGCAAGATGAGCGTGTGCAAGAGTAAACACCTTGGGTTCTGTGCTTGATACATTGTCTCAGCGGCTCGCTTCTGCTCTCGGAGGTGATGCACAAACAGGTATGGTTGTGCTCCAATAAAACTTTATTTGCAAGAACACACAGCAAGCCAGCTTTGGCCATCGAGCAGGTCTGTTCAGGCCCTCGCCGTGAGCAGCTGATTCCTCAGCTGAAAGCTCGCATCTCTGTCTGCAGAGCTCAAGGCAGCTCTGCCCGGGCTCCCAGCTGCCGAACTCAGCTGCCCGCAGCTGTCCTGCTCATCCACACACCCCGGCGGGTGGACCTGTGGTCCTCACCTCCTCTCTCCCCAGCCAGGGCTTCCTGGGATCTCCTGCTGCGTCCCTCAGCTTTTTGTAGCTGTGACCAAAACATGCAACAAGAGCAGCTTTGAGGAGGGTTGGTTGATTTGGTTCACAGTTTAGAGATTTAGTCCAGGGTGGTTCAGCTCCGGCGCCCCGGGCTCAAGATGAGGCAGAACATCAGGGTAGGAGGGCGTGGTGGAAGAAAGCCAGTAGGCTCGGGGTGGCTGGGGATGAGACAGAACAAAGGGGCCTCGGTGACCCCGCCTGCTTACAGCTGCCCCCAGCGAGTCCATTTGAACTGGGGTATGCTGATGAGGTGACGGCTTTCCCAGTCCAGCCTTTGCACCTCCATGCATCCCTGCATGAACCCGGGAGCCCTTAGCGGACACCTCACGTCCAAACCGTCTTCTTGCTCTTGCATCCCGTGTCAGCTGCCGCTCTGGGAAATCCAGCCTGAGGCCCAAGGTTGAACCCGACCACACCAGTGAGCAAATCTGGTGCTGTTATCACTCACTCACTCATTCATTCATTCATCACTCATTCATTCATTCATTCATTCACTCTTCTGTCTACCCATCCTTCCAAATAGCTTTCAGGGTGCTAAAAATACAGAGGTAAGTGTGTCTAAATCCTAACCCACAAGGAACTTAACTGAATGGAGTAAGAGACTCAAATACAGCAACAAAGGGCACCATAGCAAAGCCCCGTGAGAGGTTCAGTGGGTGACGAGCTACCTTAAGGCTGGCCAAGCCCAGACAGCTGCCCGGGTTTTTGTTTTGTTTTTTAAAGAGAGAGAGATAAATAGAGGATCAGCTTTATTTAGTTTTTCATGTGGCTTTCGTTGCTCCAACACTTCACTGTGTACGTGGTGCTGGGGTTCGAACTCGGGTCCTCCAACGTGCCAGGCAAGCGCTGTAACTGCTGAGCCATGGCTCCAGCCACCGGCTGCCTGTTTTTTTATGAATAAAGTTTTATTGGAATACTGACACACACATTTCATTTACATATGAGTACTTTTTCACTACAACAGCAAAAATACTGCTTTTTAGTAGCAAAGGCAAAAATATTTATACTCTTGTGTTCGTTGTTTTTTAAAATACTGATGATTGAACCCAGGGGCACTCAACCATTGAGCCACATCCCCACTGATACATGTGCAAAATTACCAGAAACCACTCATGTGAGCCAGACAGCAAACCTCATATTTACTATTTCAAAAAGTACTGACTGGGGCCCTCATCAGAAAAATCCTGCCCCATAGAGCTTCCTGTTTTAATCAGAAAAGTCACACCCTGGCCCCCTCCGGCCTCATTCCCTCTATATCTATCCCAGGGTGTAAGCGGCAGGTGGGTCCCAGACTCCATGGGGCCCCTTTGCAAGTTTCTCCCAGTAAACCTGTTGAGCCGCTGCTCTCCTCTCTCTTTCATTTATTCACTTCTTACACTCATCCCCTTTTATTTTTTATTTTGAGACAGGCTCTTGCTAGGTTACTAAGGGCCTAAGATGCTGAGGCTGGCTTTGAACTTGTGATCCTCCTGCCTCAGCCTCCCCAGCTGCTGGGATTACAGGTGTGCGCCACAGCACTCAGCTGTAACCCTGATCTTTGTAAAAGGAGTTTGCTGACTCCTGGTCCACATGACAGAGGCAAAGGGAGGCGGGAGCAGCACTGGGGTGTACAAGATGCTGGGCTCTGGATTAAAGCCACCCAAGTTCAAGTCCTGATTCCGTCTTAATACATACGTGGTCATAGATGATCCCTGGGTCTCTCTCAGCTTCCACGTCTTCCTCTGTGGAAGGACACTTTGTGACAATCGTCCCTCCCTTTCTGGGCTTTCAGGAGCATTCAGAGAAACTCTGACTGTCAAGGACTCATGCCTGGCACTTTGCAACAGCGAGGAACACTGGACTCTGTCCCCATGGGGGTGACCTGGAGTCCAGGGATGCAGCTTGGGAATACAGCAGGAAGCTGCTCTCTGTATACATCCTTGCTGCTCCCGCTTGCTTCTGAGCCCCGCGCCCCTCTGAGCACCCAAACATGAGCACCAGCAGGAGGCAGGGACACAGTCCAGACCTTTGATCATCCATGGGGACCCCCAGCTTCTGGAGGAAGGTGGGCGGCAGTTTGGGATGGGAGCCGCTCCACCAAGTTCCTCTGCGGAGCAGAGAGCAGGGCTGCATTCCAGGAGGCCAGCCGAGCTGCTGACCCCTTCCTTTGTCTCCCTGTGTCCCTCAACCATCTGGGCAGCAGAGAGCTCCTGATTGGGGCACTCTGGCCCCCGACATCACTGATGATGCCACGGGGACAGGCCTGTGAGTGATGGGTGTTCAGTTCCAGTGAAGCCGTGGGGCAGAAGCCTTTCTAGGGATCTGAGAAGCACAGGGTGCTCCAGACCACGTGGCGGAGCCAGTGCTGAGGCCAGAGTCCTGGTGCCCTCCTTTCGGCCTGATTTTCCACTTCTAGCAGATGCCAAAGGTCAGACTTGCAGGGGGACTGGCAGGCCCATTGGTCGAAATCCCTCCATTATTCAAAAACAAGTCCTCACTGCATGGTGGCTCAACGGATGGAGCCGCCAAGCAGGGTCCTAAGACTGACCCCATGTGACCCTGCATCGTGCACAACTGCAGCAGGCAGCACGCGAGACCAGGCCTTCCCGACAACTCAGCCCTGTGACCCGAGGCCTTTGCCTTCACCGCTCTCGCTGCCAGAGATGCCTCCCCAGACACAGCCACGGCCGCGCTCACTGTCTCCGCTTCAACGGCTTCCTTCCTGTTAGTTTAGAGAGAAGGACGGTAACTACTAATACCATCGTTACGTAAAACTGTAATGCACTAATAAATATGTATAATATATATAGTATATAAAATATATATGAAATATATATAATATATAAGATATAAAATATATAATATATGTAAGATATATAAAACTGTATATAATATATAAAATATCTATAAGATACATGAAATATATAATATATACAATATATGATATAATATATATAATTATATAATATAAAATATGTAAGATATATAAAATATATCTGATATATAAAATATATAATATATAATATATGAAATATATATGATATATAAATTATATAGAATATATAAAATATATGATATATCATATATTATATATAATGTATATAAAATATATAATGTACATAAATATATATAATATATGAGAGAAAGAAGGGCAATGAGAGAGACTGAGACAGAGGTAATTAACTTTTACTGAGTTTTTCACGTGGCTTTCGTTGCTGTGACGCTTAGTTGTGTACGTGGTGCTGGGGTTTGAACCCGTGTACTTGCGCATGCTGGGCAAGTGCCCTAACCACTGAGCCACTGCTCCAGCCCGTCCAATGTCATCTCGTCAGAAGGACCATTCCAGGGCACTCTGCCACCGTTTCTCTGTACCCGCGTGGCTTTCATCTTAGAATTGTCACTACCTGCCACACATTTATGCCCTTAATGGCTTTTGTTTCTGGTCTCCTTCCCCAAACCTGCCCCTCTGGGGGTTGAAACTTGCGCATTTTCTGCTTGCTCCTGTATCCCAGCACCTGGACCAGTGCCCGGCACACAGCAGGGACATGAAGATATGTTTGCATGGAGCGCGGAACAATCTTCTCCTCAGATGTCCCTTACCCGTGGCCCTGGCCCCAAGTCGCACCAACCGTACCCACACATCCAGGCAAACGTTGCTGGTATTGACTCTAGCAATCAGGGTGCTGCGCAAGGTTCTCCTGTTAACAACGCTGTGCCGCCTTTGCAGATTCCTCTACGATGCTGCACATCTTGCATCAGCCCCACCTGAGTGGTGAGAAACCAGGGATCATGCAAAGAAAAACACGTGCCTGAAACGATCCAGATCCCACTTGGCCGAGCTGTGATTCAGACCCAGAGTGGTGCACAAAACCCAACTGCCCCGGAAGCCGGGTCTGCAAACATTCAGCTCCAGAATAGCATGCTGGCGGGCACAGGGTGGTAGGCGCTGTCTGGGTCACCACCAGAGCCTTGCTGCTCTGATGTTTTAATGAATATCGGACGCGGAGTTCCCCGTCCCCTGCCGAACCCCACTGTGTGGCAGCCCTGTGCTAAGCTTTTCCATCCGTCTCCACATTGGTCTCCAACAACAGACCTAGGAAGATCCTGTCCTCTTCCACTTCCTCGAGAGGCTGCAGGGGTTTGCAAAACTTGGTTGCCTGGAGTTGCGCCATCCACATAGGACTCACGGTGCCATCAAGGTCTCCATAGGGGAAACTGAGGAAAGTCACCCTCCTGCTCTGATGGTAGCTGCATAAAAGGCAACACAGGAAGGCTACTTAGCAGAGACCGAGGGCCATGGAGCAGGTTCTCTAGTTGCCCCGAGCATGGGACAGACAGGTTCTCTCCCTGGTTCCTCTCCTCTGTGGCCCTAGGTGTTTGGCATCTGGTTTATGGTTTAACTGGGCAAATGGTGGCATTCAGCCAGTGTCCAGGAAGGAGGCTCTGGGGCTTCTGCAAGGAGCAGAGACCAAGATGGTAGTGGCTGGTGGGAGGAGGGAGATGGGTGGGTACAAGTTCATTCCCTCCAGGAAAGGACGCGGCACTTCACGCTACAGATGGTTTCTTAACTCCAAGATGGCTTAATGATCTCCAGCAACTGATTCCCAGGGCAAGCCTGCCTTCTTTCCAGAACAAGTCCCCTCCATAAATGCCTGTGGGACACATCCGTGCTCCTCTCCTTCCTTTGAGGACATGGCGGGGCCGGTCTGGCCGGCCATCTGTGCGCGACTGGGCTTCCTCTCCTCCTGGAAGATGCATCAACATGCCTTCCACATGGGAAAGCTTGGCAAGAGCTTCCAAAAGGAGGGTTCTTGGGGGGATAATAGTGCAATGTCATTTCCAGAAGCCTCTTTCCTCAAGCTGGAAAGATTCTCAGGGAGTGGATGTGCCCTGCAGCCATTGCTCAGGCCCTGGCTTGGGACCACCTTCAGTGTTTTATTTATTTATTTTTAAAGAGAGAGGGATCAAGAGAGAGAAAGAGGGAATCAATTTTATTTAGTTTTTCACGTGGCTTTCGTTGCTCCGAGACCTCGCTGTGTATGTGGTGCTGGGGTTTGAACCCGTGTCCTCGTGCATGCCAGGCAAGCGTGGGAACCGCTGAGCCCCCTCCAGCCCCACCTTCAGTCTTTTAGAGAAGGCCAGATTTCTGTCTCCTGCTACTTGAGTTCATTAAAGGGACACTCTCCATCTAACACGACGCTGGAACTCGAGATCCACAGCAGCAACCCACGAAAGCATTTGGACCGATTGTCCGGCTCAAGTGGCAAGAGTGGGCTATTGTTTACAAGCAGTTTCCAAAAACAAGAATTGCTGTTTTTCAAATGCTTGCTTTAAGCCAAGTATTGTGCTCAATACTTTACAAGCACATGAACCTAATGTAGCATCTCAGTGACTCCAAATCCTCCCGGCTACTGATTTCTATCTGCTCTAAGTTTTGGACAGACCAGTCCTTCATAGAACTTGATGACTTTTAAACTTATCAAGTTGCTTCCGAAGGCAAAATCCTCCGGCCCCCTAGAGTCAAAACAGAACCCAAACATCTGTGTCTGATTCTGACATTTTGCTCCACTCTCGTTCTGTGACTCACACTTCTTTTCCATTCCTTAAAAAAATATATACACAGTATATGTATAATATACCCACAAAATTTTCCAAAATAAGTGCAGAACTAAATGCTGTGGAATAATTAAACTTAGGACTCCAGGTTCTTTATGGGATGACCCATTGATACCAAGAAAGGCTCTGGGTTTTCACTGTGCTGAAGAGCTCTAGTCAGGCTCTGAGAGTTTGAAGGCGGACTTCAACGCTTCCCCCGAATCATCCGGTGAGCAATGGAACGCACGACTGTCATTTCCTGAAGTGGAAAGTCTCCTGGGTGCTGGGGAGAGTCACCTGCCTCGAGTAGTGTTGAAGACAGGGGTTGCCCCTCATGCCCACTTTCCTAGAATGATCCCCACCTTCCCTGCCATTTAAAAAATAGTCCTGCAACTTCCACGTAGCACACGCGTGCACCTGGTTGACACTCTGATCCTCGTCACGAGAGAGATCACGCTGGCCGGACATTTTCTCAGTAGCGGGCAGCTTTCCGGAGTTGTCTTTCTTTGTACTGTCTCTGCTTTCGGATCCTGAAGGAACTGTTCTCCTTCCATCTCATCAGATGTAGAGAGCCACCCGAGCCCAGCCAGGCTGAAGCAGTGAGATCACTCCCTGGTCCAGAGAGCTGTCCTCAAGGGTCACTTGTGGAGCTGTGTGGAGCTTCAGAAGGGTTCAGATCTTAGCTGGAAATGCTGAGATGCTTCCTGTGCCGCTGACAACTGATTGACTCTGGGTGGGACAGGTGTCACCAGGTAAACGCTTGGGTCTGCAAGCAACCGAAGCAGAGGGGTCCACCTTGTGCACGGTTTGCTGTGAAAGTCATTTAGAGGTGGAAACACAGGGGCAGGTGGGGAGCAGCTGATCTCTATGGCAAAGAACACGCTTTCAGTTCTTCCAGAATACCAATGTGTTCGTCAATCTCCAGGACCTGCTAGCTACCAGTCCCCTCATCCTTGCAGAATTATCACTGTCACCGGAAGCAGGTGTCTGATGCTTCCATCCCATTATTCTTGTGTGTTGTTCTTTTTTCTTCAACCTGTTATCCCAGTGACTTGGGAGGCCGAGGCAGGAGGATCACAAGTTCAAGGTCAGCCTGGGCAACTTGGCGAGAGCTCACTGCTTGTCTGCTTAACCTATTTTTCCCCTCTTTAATCTGCAGCTCCTGATAAACGGCACACACACCTCTGTGGATGACTCTCAGATAAAATCCCTTTTAATATTTTTGTGCCCTCCGTCAACCCAGTCCAAACTGCCACTCTTCGTTGGCGTCATGGAGCATTTTCAACGACACCTGTGTCACTGTCTTCTTTTCCAGTCTGACTCCGTTGCTCCTTCCTTAGATCAGGTGGTGAAAAGGAGGAGGGAGCAAAGCTCTGGCCGCCGATGTTCCCGGGAGGGGTTCAGCTGCGTCCTTATCTTGGCTCTCAGAATCCCAGCATCGAACCTTGGCTCCCAATCCGGCACCGCGCTCCTCGCAGCCCCCACGCGTCTGAGGTGGCCCTCGTGGGTGGGTGGGGTGCTCAGGGGTCACAGGAGTCCCCTAGGCGGAGCCTGGTTCCGAGCAGTCAGGACGAGATAAATGGCCTGCCCAGGGTGTGGGAGTCGCTGCAAGGCTGACAGCCCTGGGGTGGGCTGGGACCCTGGGGTTCTCTTGGGGGCAGCACCCTGAGCCCCCGCTGCAGTCTTACGTGAGGTTCCTGCTCCCTTTAAATCCTCCATCAGCTTCCACCTCACAGCCCCTGCGTGGCTGGTCCCGCTGTCTGGAAGATGATTCCTTTTGCTCCTCAGAAGCTAGAATGTGCGGAGCTTGGCTTCAACTTCTGATCTGCAGCGTCCGCATTGACGAGCACACTTCCCACCAGATCCGCAGTAGACATCGTTACTCAATGGGCCACTCCCTTTGATGCTGACCGTCAACTCCTAATAGTCATCAATTTCCAGCCACCAGACACGCACGGGTGAATAGCATGCATATTTAAATCTCAGTGAAATTCATTCAGATCCAAAAGAAATGTAAAATCCAGTTTCTCTCTTGCACCTGTCAGCATTTCAGCAGCTCAGCTGGCTGGTAGATGGTCCCATGCAGAGCAGAGCAGATACAGAGCATTCCTGCCATCATGGAACGTTCTACAGGTAGAGACGCACTAGAAATCAGATACCCTGGGACAGGGACTTGGTTATCTACCATGAAATCTGCAACGCTTTTCTCTTATTGATACTCAATAATGATATTTGTAAATCTTATATTATTTATAAATAGCTATAAATGTATGAATAATATGCATATAGTATATCTGTGTATCATACATCGTATTATATATTTATATATTAAATAAATAAATGCTTCAATACAAATAATATTAAGATATACTATTATGAACATTCATTAATAAATTAAATATCAGTTTATATTTTACAAAGCATGAATCATTCCATAATAAGAAACTTCCTAATAAGAAGTATTTGCTGAGCGTTTTCTAGGTGAGCACCTTGTGCTAACCTCTCTCTGTGGATTACCTCACTTACTAATCCTTTAATTGAATGAGATAAAGCTTGTTACGATCCTAATTATCCTTGATTCTTCCCTGCTAATGCCACTGTATTAGTCAGCTTTTCATTGCTGTAGTGAAATAGCCGAGGCAGACTAACTTTACAAAGAAAAGAGGTCGGTTTAGCTCACAAATGTGGAGGCTGAAAGTCCAGGCAGCATGGCACAGGGTCTGGCAAGGGCCCATGGCAAATGGCAAACGCATCTCAAATCAGGAAGCCAGAGAGACATCAGTCGGCCTCAGCCTTTAATCGCAACTAGATCTCAAGATACTCACCTTGGGAAACCAGTACCCACTCCCAAGGACATGCCCCAGTAGCCTGGGGGATCCCACCAGGCCCCGCCTCTGAAAGGCTCCCTAGCACCCCCCACACCACCACCCTAGGGATCAAGCTCTCCGCACAGGCACCGTTGGGGGAAAATCCACATCTGCCCCACAGCACCCCCCAGGACACATCGAGTCTTCTGCTTTGGGAATCAGGAGTCATGAAAGAAGCAAGGTCTTCCAGAATCATTCCTGGAGGCTCCATGTTCTCCTCCACCGGCTGTCCTGGGAAATGGCTTAGCTGTTGACTCTGCCTTCGTTCCCACGGGAGGCACGTGCTTCTGTGCAGACAGGGAAGCAGGCGAGGATGTCTGAGTGTCCGGCTCACTCACATCAAGCCGCATGGGCCGCACCGTGCGCAGGGAGGCTGGGTGCTGTGAGATTCTTGGCAGCTCTGCTGTTCTTTATGACCACGCATTGTGTGTCATAAAGTTCTTGCTAAGATGTGAATGGTCCCTGTCACAGCACACAGTCAAGACTGGAGACCCCTCAAAGTGGTCCTCTTGAACTCAGGGCATCCAGGAACCTGAAAGGTGTTATGGTGTGACTTAGAGTAGAACGAACACACACACACACACACACACACACACACACGACTCTAGAACCACGTGTCAGGATCAAGCTTGGTGAATCCCTGGACGGCGCACACCCTCACCTGGTCAAACAGCACGAGGATTAAGGACACCAACCCTGCAACCAAATGGTGGGTCACATTCCTGGCCCCACTGCACAGCATCTGCATCCCTGTACACACTGCTTTCTCTCTCTGACTCAGTTTCCCCCTGTTTAATGCAGATAATAGTCCAACTGTGTCAATAGTTGTCCTCGAGATTCACTGATTTAGCAGTTAGAAAACACTTAGAACAGGCTTATTATTTTTATTATTCTCGATCAGTTTCCTTATCTCCCAAATAAATGAATTTGCACACAGTTAGACAGATACATTGTGACATTGTAACATTTTCTGCATTCCAGGGTGAATGACAGTAATGACAGCCTCTGTGTTTTGGAGACTGCTCTACGCTGGGCAGGAATTATTTCTTTTAATCACTCTGGAGGCTCATGGGGTTGTCTCTGAATTTTTCTGTTAGAGGAAGTGAAAGGTAGAAAGGTTAAGATACTCCTTGGAAGTCGCACAGACAGGGCTTGAAGCAGGTCTTATCTCAGGACGACACCAATAAATGCCACCTCTCTGGACCTCTCTCCTTTTTGGAAAGCTGGGGATCATAGCTGGCATCTCAGTGGGCAGACGGTGACCCAGGATCAAGTCACAGGGGGGCTCAGCATGGAATAGGGGTTGGTGGCGCTTCTTCTCTGGAGACAGGGTGAATAGAAGAAGTGGTGGCAATTGGAGGGGCCTGGAGGCATGTACTAATTAAGGGCTTCGTCACCAGCTCAGTGATGTGAAAGGATGACAAGTCAGTCAAACAGATGAGGGCGATGAGTTAACATCTCCTGGGGGATGCCCAGGCCTGAGATTGGCTGGCAGACAAGAGCACAACAGAGAGGAAGCTGCCGGAAGAGTATTTACATGAATTTACAGTGAAGGCTTTGAACTGTGCCACCCTGGTGGCTTTAACCCTGTCCTGGAAAGGCAAAGACCAACAGCCATTGAAATGAATTCATATCCTTGGACCATGTGAGCTAATTAATATCAGTGCAGTAGGAATGGAAAGAAGGTATGGAAAGGAAATACGGAAAGAGTCATAACAAACACATTGGAATCTCAGCTCTCACATGCTCTATCTTTGGGCAATACCAAGTAGAACAGCTCTCAGGCATGGCTTGATCCTTCTCCCAGCCACACAGATGGAGGAGGCTGGCTGCAGCACAAGGGGGAAACCTGAGCACCATCACCCAAAAATCCTGAGCGCACACCTGTCCAGTAGGTGCGACGGATAGACGTTGACTTGTCAAAGAGGACAACAGCAACTTGGCCACTCTCATCTCCAAATCCAGTCTAAGACCTTTCCTTTCAGAAGGGCAGGGCCACTTCTGACCCCAGAGCAGAAACCCCACAGGGCACAGGTATAAAAGTAAGTGTGGGTAGCCGCTGACAATGGCTCAGATTGTCATGGAAATACACACACACGCGCACACACGTGCACACACACGTGCACACACAGTGCGCACACACACATTCATGCACACGTGCACACACATTCATGTGCACACATGCACACGTGCACATACATGCATGCACACATGAGCACACACAGGCATGAGTGGACACACGTGCACACACACATGCACACACACGTGCGCACTATTTTTTTAAAAGGGGCTTTGATGACTTTCATAAATGTTTATGTGAGCCTAATGAGGCTGAGTGTCCTCCACGACTTGGATTCTGTTTGCACTGGCCCTTGTTTTTGGAGAGTGAGTAGGAAGCACAATTCATACCCCCGAATGGCACCGTTCAGTGAAGGGACATCAGTAAGGGGAGCCCTGGCCCTCAGTCTGTCTTTGTCACCTGGCATGTGGCATCTGGGGCTTCTGCATTCACGTGGTATAAGCACTTTGGAAAGATGCCCAAGGAACGGCTATTATGCAATGTTCTTTTAAAGGTAGTGGAGACCACAAAGAAGCCAGGGGAGGGCTGAGGATTTGTGCTGCCCCTGTGAAAATGTCGGAGGCCCCTTAACCCAAGGTAATTGCTAAACCAACGCAGCCCAGGGCTCCCTCAAAGCCAGGACTGCCTTGGAGAAAGAGCAAGGTCAGCCGCCAGGGCTGACTCAGGCCTAGGAACGTCTTTGGAAGGACAAAGAAATGGGGAAATTAACCCCCAAGAAGCTGAATCCATCGCTGGAGGCGCGTGGAGGCCTTGGGAGATGACCTGGTGCCTTTTGCAGCGGCCTGGAGAGCTCCGGGTCCGGCTTGCTCATCTGCGCAACCAGAACGTCCGCTTCCTAGGGCCACTAGGAGCGGTGACAGACAGTGCCGGCCATTGCCAGCTGTCGCCTGACACCTTCTTCCAGAGCACTGGATTACGAGCTCTGCCTAAGCACGCAGCTCCCCAGCCCCTCTGCAGCCGGATGTGGGTATAAGACAAGCTCTGGCCTTTGGGGATGGAAGGGGCAGGAAGCCATCCGTAGGCTCCTCACGCGGCCTTTGCTCTTTCTCTGCCTTCCGGGATGTAGATGCCACCCTCCTGGGTCACGAGTGGGAGCCGTGCACAGAGGAGCCTGTGCCCCTGACCCTGTAAATGTCGTGCGTCGTACCTGTTCTTCTGGATCTCCCGCTTTCCCTTTAGAGAATGGAGTGGGGGCTAACTGAGCTTCCGCACACTCGCAAACAAAACCCGGTCCTGGTTCGTTCAGACGGACTCTGGCTCTCAACAAAGCCGGATCTTGTAGAGGAGCTCAGATTTAGCTCACGCTAAAACCTGGCACTTTTATTTCATCCATTGCTGAGATGTCTTTCCTCATATTAATCCCTATAGGTGACACACACTACCTTAGAGAGAAATATGCCCAGCGCTCCCCTTCTGCCTGCACTCCGAGAAGGCCTGGGGTTGCATGGGCAGAGGGCGTGGCTGCCATGGCTTCCTGGGGGCTGCCCGTGCTCCCAGTCTGAAGACTGCAGCCAGCCCCAGCATGATCCAGTACTTAATTGGAGCCCAGCCATGCTCTCCAGAAAACCTCCAGTCACATTTGCCCTGTTTTCCCACAATGGCTCTCTGTTCTGCTGTGCAGCTTGGCCTGAAATTTCCTGGTCCCAAATTCTCCACGTGGGAACCAAAGCAGCTTGGGAAAGCTCCCTCTCTAGGTCAGCAGCAGCTCGCTTGAGTGGGTCACTGAGTCTTCATGGATGTGGCTTTGTCCTCAGCTGCTACTAGACAGTCTCAGGTGCCAGAGAGACCTAGGTGCTGAAGAGACCTAAGTCCTGGAGAGTCCCAGGTGCTGGAGAGACCCCAGGTCCTGGAGTGATCCAGATGCCAGAGTCATCCAGGTGCTGGAGAGTCACAGGTGCTGGAGAGACCTGGATGCCAGGTGCCAGAGAGAACCCAGGTGCCGGAGTGACTCCAGGTGCTGGAGAGTCCCAGGTGGATCAATCACCTTCTAGAATCCCTAATAGAAATGGGGACTTTGATAGATTGTCTGAGAACTGGGAAACCTGACCACCCCACACCATGGCTCCTTCCAGGTTACCTGTATCCAAAGACTGATAAGCGTGGGGTAGGAGAGCCCAGGTCCCCTGCCTCAACTTGATACTACCGTGAGGAGCGATCCCAGCTCTAGAGGGCTCACGGGCTTGGGGGAGTTTCGGGTCGGAATCAAATCCCAGTTCAACATCTGCCTGCCCAGTCCAGCTCCCAGCTCCTCCCTTCCACTGTGATCATTCTAAAGGAACTCTTTAAAAACCTTCCTGGCTAAAATCCGTCTCAGGGTCTATTTCTCAGGGAACTCAACTTGCAAGAAGGCCTCCTTCTCCTCTTTCCTCTTAGGGAACCGCCCCCTCTCCCATACCCATATTCTGATTCCTTTATCCTATTTTTTCTGATTCCATCTTTATCTTTCAGTCCCCTGGGATCAAGTGAACTGAACGAGTCTCTCTTCCTATAAGTCACATTTTCTTGCCAGCAATGAGTCTCATGGCTTACTTGTCAAAGGTCAGGATCCAGAACCAGACCAGGGACCATCCAGAGGGAGCTGAGGCTGTGGAGGGAGAGGCTGTCCTGTGGGAACCAGGCTCATGGGAAAGACAAGAGGAGGAAGGACTACCTTGGCTCCTCCCTTACCCCCCCCAACCCAGTATTTCACCAGAGCCTGCTTCCCATTGGTCGAAAGTAACAGGGATGCCAGTTTGCAAGGAATGTTGGGAAATGTAGTTCACAGGGATTCAGCTTCCTGCAGTCCAGATCAGTGGAGAAGGAGGGTGGGGAATGGATCTGAAAGGAAGCGAAAGAGTTGGTGAGCACATTACCATGATCACCCAAGCCAAAGCAAGACCTGTGTTTAGATGTTTCCCCCACACTCAGACTTTAGGATTCATTTATTCATCAAACTCTTGATCTTCTAGTGTAACAATTTCAGCAGAACTAGTCAGAGCGCACTGGAACACACTGACTTACACGATTTCCTTCACTGATACCCTATTGCTGGGCATTTAGGTTGCTTCTACTTTTTCCCCTCTGTATTTAGAATGTATTTACTCTGGATTGTTTTGCAAAATCCTTGCCATTTTCTTCCTAAGAAGTCTTCTCAGCCTCCGACCACTGATTTCACCAAGAAACTATTTTCCTGGATGTAAGCGTGAAGCCTGTTAAATGCTGTGGAGCAAATGAAAAACCTCGCTGTTACTCAAATCCAGACCCCTAGGTACAAAATGAATCAAAGACAAAATTTGGACTATGATGTGCAAAGAGCAGGGGTTTTGGGCAAGATAAGCATTCTTCCTCTCCTCCTCCTCCTCCTCCTCCTCCTCCTCCTCCTCCTCCTTCTTCTTCTTCTTCTTCTTCTTCTTCTTCTTCTTCAAGAGAAGGGGACAAGAAGAGAGAGAATCAATTTTATTTATTCTTTCATCTGGCCATTATTTCTCCAACACTCAGTTGTACACATGGTGCGGGGGTTCGAACCCTTGTCCTCGCACATGCCGGGCAAGCGCCGTAACCTCTGAGCCACGGCTCCAGGCCACTAGTGTTCTTCTTGCTTTCTCTCAGCCTGGTGAGCTGGGTGATAGCAGAGTCAGCCTGGAGATTCGCTCCCATCGTACCTGCAGGGAATGAGATACCAAGTTCTTTTGCAACGTGAGTTGATCCATAGAAAACAATCTTTATCCAGGCTGAGCAAGGAGGCACCTTGTTAGGAAGGAAGGAAAGAAGGAAGAAGGAAAAGAATGAAAAATGGAAGAGGGGGCGGAAGAACAAGAAAAGGTGACGTATTTCCTTTCTTGCAATGAGAACACAGTCCCTGCAGCCCTGAGTGTTGGCTGAGAGGACTCAGTGCCTTCCTTCCAGAGGGCTTGCTGCGCGATGCTTAGAACTCTTTGTTTATTGGGTTTTGGGGCTGAGAGTTTTGAGCCTGGACTAGGTGCCAAGTCTTTGGGGCTTCATAAGGACAGAGGGAGGATGGCAGAATGGAAGAGGTTAGCATTGGGAACCTTTGAAATCTAAATCCAAATGCCTTACTAAAGTCGTGAAATCTAGCCCTGGACTCTGCGGGGTGAGCACGTTCCGCAGTCACCGAAGAAGTCCCCACTTGAGATAGATGTCAACTCTCAAAGAACAGTCACAACCCAGCAGCAGTGACAATACACAGGGTGCCTCATTTAATCACGGCCGCAAGCCTGGAAGGTCAGCTGCTGTCATCGTGCCCTTGCACATGAAGAAGCTGATACAGAGAAAGCTCAGCTCACCTGCCCCAGCCCACCCCGCCAACCACGAGTGGAGCCTCAGTTGGCACCAAGGCAGTGAGGCTCTGAAACCATTCTGAGAGTCCTCATCCCTCTCCTCCCCTCCGGACAACCCTGCCAAATGCACCCCCATGTCAGCACTCAGAAAGTTCCAGATTTTGGATTTTTAGGTTAGGAATCCTCAACTTGTACAATCCAGTTCCCTTTAAAAATAGTGGCCACAGCAAAGCCTGTAGCCTCAATGCGTATCCTAGCGAGCGTGAGCGCTAACCGTGATGCGGAGGGAAGCTGCACACTGTGGGAACAGGAGACAGAACACGCACGGCGTCAGGTAGTGAAATGTGTGCACCAGACGCCCACCTGCTGCTGTGGGAGTCCACGGCACAGATTCAAACACAGGTGTGCTAGAAGAGGCCACTGACACTTGCTAGCCATGTGACCTTGGGCAAGTCGTGTAAGCCCTGAGCAGCATGCATTTCCGTCACAGAGCTGTTACGCAGCGTGAGCAGACACTGCGGCTGAAGCCGAGCTCATCCGAAGTGTGCAATGGATAGCAGGTACTTCAGCTGCTTTTCCCACACCCATTCACACGTGCACATCTTTGCAAACACCTATTCGGTTGCACAATCAGCTTCCAGCTGTCTTAGTAACTCATTCTAAACTTCCTGCACATTTTTCTCCAGGAAGTGCTCACTCTCGAGGTTCGGTCAGGGGCTCTGTGACCTGTCTCATCATATGGCAAGAAGGCAGCCTCCTGTCTAATCGGTGATCTCGAGGGACCCTCCCAGTCCCTCGGATATGGAGGCAGAGGGAGAAGCACGATCACGCTGCAGGTGCTTCTTGCTTTCTTTATTTTTATTTTTTTAGGAGAGCAAGACAGGGAGAGAGAGAGAGAGAGAATCAATTTTATTTAGTTTTTCACGTGGCTTTCGTTGCTCTTACACTTAGTTGTGTACATGGTGCTGGGGTTTGAACCCGTGTACTCACACATGTCGGGCAAGCACCGTAACCAACAAGCCACCGCTCCAGCCCCTCTTGCTTTCTTTTCAAAACGCCCTCTGCTTGGGGTCAGACCCTTTGCTCTGCTCCTCTGATTCTGTACTTTCAGGTGGGCTGGGATCGGAAAGCCCACCTGCTGCCCAATCCAACAGTGCATTGCAGGCAGAGTCAGTGAATTTTGCAACACAACTCAGGCGGGCATCAGGGGACTGCCACACAGAGGGACACACTCCATCTGCACATAGCACCCTGCCCCTCACCCGCTGCTGCAAGTGGGACCTCCTGTCTGGATTAATGAGAGGTCTTGGGACCACCCAAGCCCGGGGTCTGCACCAGGCAGGAGGCTTGGAGGGAGGCTCAGGCGTAGCGTGGGCAGCTCCGGAGATGGGTCCATCTATAGGGTGGGGGCGGTGAGAGGTCTCCCCAGGGACCCTCTGCAACCCAGGATAGCAACAACAGGGGCACCTGAGTGGAGGAGAGGGAGGAGGAGGCGGGTAGCCCACCAAAAACAACCCAAGGGGGACAGGAAGAGCTGTCCACACCCAGCCCTGGGGAGCACAGAGCAGGGGACAGCTGGGGCCTGACCCCCACGCTCCTTTCACTTTTGTGGATGTCTTTTGACCCCATGGGTGGCCTCTTTCTGTTAGCCACAGCCTTTCCATCTGTCAGCCTCAACTGTTGAGAAAGGCACATGCAGTCCTGCTGATGTCACTAATGTGACCCCGCCCTGAGCTTTGGCTCCTGGAATGTGGTGTTTGTGTGCTCAGGCCCCATGGGACCCAGGGCACAGCCAGGAGGAAGAACAGAGGCTCAGAGCATCACCAGCCCCAGGGTGAAAGCTGGGACTGCACTAGGGGATGATGTGAGCCCCACCTGCCCTTGTCCCCTGTGACACAGGAGGGGGCAGGCTGTCCTTGCAGGACCAGACACGCTGACATGGCGTGTCCAGGTGAGGGCTCACTGTGGACCAGTGCGGGGGGACATTATTGTCATTAGCATTGATTCTTGGACGCTATCCTCTCCGATTCCTCCTGCACCGCTCGGAGTCCCCTTGTGGAGTTTCTTGTGGTTATTTCCCGAATCCCCAGAGGGTGCCTCACGGGCACTCAGGAAGAATAATCTGGTTTTCCAGGCAGGACCTGCTAGGAGGGGCGGCCTCCCTCAGGAGGGAGGGTCTCACATGCCAGGTTAAAGGGGTCCAAGCACGAGAGCACGGGCTCTCTGCAGTACTGTTTCTTGGTCCTCACAAAGCTGCCAAACACTGCTGCTTTGGCCTCTGAGCTGCGTCATCATTGGAGATCCATGGTGCTAGGCAGAGACCGGGAACCCCAGCGCCCCAGCAGGCTCTGCTGCCTGGACTCTCATTCCACACTCACCTCCCCACTCAGCTCCCTTGGAAAGCAGCTCCCCTCCCCTCTCCTCCTCTCCCTCCCTCCCTAAGTGCACTCCTGATGGGGGGCAGGAGGCGTCCCAGGAGCACCCCGGAAGTGGGGAGCGATTGCTGGAAAGAGCACCCCTCACCTGCATCCAGTCCCCAGCCTGTGACCTCTGGCTCAGGGTGACCACCATAGCCTAGGGAGCAGGGCGAGTAGGTTTAGTAATGAGGCAAAGGAGGAAGTTCAGAGATGCAGAGATAATGTGGGGCAGTAACCCCCAGCCCTGTGCGGGGGCTACCCAGACCTGTCCACAGCGCAGGTATCCCTTCAGCTGAGCCCTTCAGACATCTTCCTGCACCCGGGAGGCTGTTCTCCTGCTAGACCCAGCTTTGGGGCACACAGAACGGACTCTGAGGTTTCCTTCTGGAACTTTCTATGCACTTATGGCGTGCTCTTCAATCGCTCTGAGCCTGAGCTTCCCTGGCTGCAGGATGGACGCTGTGCTGTCCCCTGTCCTCAGGGATTCCATGCAGCAAGGAGTGAGCCGCTGTGGTTTTGATGGCCTTGCTGTTATGTGGAGCCGACAGAGAGAGGAAAGGCTTCTGCGGACCAGAGAGCCCCAGACAGGAAGCCTGGGTGCCAGAGCCCGGCCTTCCCTCTCCATCTTGCTTTTGTGGAGAGCTGAGCCTCGACCCCTCTGTGCCTCCGGCTAATTCCCTTCTGCGTCTCTCTGTCCTGCTTCTCCCGCCCACCCCCTTCCTCCCGGTCCTGCGAGGGTGAAGCCAGCACACCACTGAGGTTAGCAGGAGGTACAAACTGGATTAGATGTTAAATCAATTTGGCCTTCCTCCCCAGGGGCGGCGCGGGCAGGTTCCACATGAATAATGATTTGTCTGAGGCAGCAAACTGGATTATTTGAACAAAAAGGGGGAAAAAACAACTCATGTTCATTTTTTAATAATGGCTTCTGCATCCAGGCTCCAGGCTTAGCTAAGAGGGGAGGGGGTGGCTGCCGGGAGGACCTGCTGGGAGACGGACAATAAGGACCTGCTTTTTCCCGTTGCAGGAGAGCAGGGGTCCCCTCCTCTGGTCCCCTCCTTGGCTTGGATCTGGCCTGTGAGCTCAGACTGTTCCACGTGTTTAAGTGGTTGAATATAATTAAAAAATGCAAACATTTTCTCCAGTGCTTTATAGTGGTTTATATCCTCCACGGTTAGAATAGCTCATTGCTTTGGGCTGACTCTGGAATGACCCCCAAGGTCAAGGTGGTAAAGACAGTCCCCAGCTTGGTGCTGTCCAAAGATAGTGAGATGTTTAAGAAGGTTAAAATCAATGGGTCTTCCCCGTCTTGGACTAAAACATCCCAAATTGTGAGCCCAAATAAACCTTTTTGCTTTATAAGCTAATGATCTGGGGTATTTGTTACAGAGACAGAAGGCTGACGAGTACACTCACTTACTCTTCACTGTGGAGTGGCTACTACATCTCAGTGTAGGGGCCAGAAGACAAAAGTTCCATGAGCGGCTCTCTCAACCTCAGCACATTGACATAGGGCCTGGAGAATTTGTTGTGGGGTATTTCACTAAGCAGTCCCGCTGCTCTCTACTCTCTAAATGACAGTAACTCGACCACCCCAAGTTGAGACAACCAAAAATATCTCCAGCCAAGCATCCCCAGGGGCACAGAATGCTGGCTGAGTAACCACCCATGTCCTAAAATGGGGAAGTGAATTGCCATCCATGATGGGTAGTTTCCCCGGGGCTCAAACCTGGGAGGCTCAGCCCAGTCTCCAACCCTGATTCTCATTAGGTGTTCTGCACCTCCGAAGGGCCAGGATTGAGTTGCCAAGCAAGAGACAGCACCCTCAGGTTCCGGGGGATTCTCATATGGAAGGAGTCTCCACGGAGGCATAAGAACAGAGGAGGAAGGTTGTTGAAAATGAGGCCATGTGTCTACCGTGACAATAGGGGCCAAAGTCTAACCTTCTCAAAACGACCCCCTTCTTCTCAGAAGTAGACCTGTCTGATAAAGACTTGTATGGTAACTGCATCCAGTGCCTGGAGCGGAGGCTCAGTGGTTACAGCTCTTGCCTGGCATGTGTGAGGATGTGGGTACAAACTCCAGTACCACGTACACAAGGAAGCATTGGAGCAATGAAAGGCACATGAAAAACCAAAGAAAAAAATGATTCTGTCTTTAAAAAGAAAGTGTTAATAGCATCCAACCTGCAACTAACTGAAATTTGTCAACGAACAACATTGAGGGCACTTGTTCTTTCTCTGTAGCCATATAACATCTTCAGTGTCGCCTCTGCTCACAAAGTCAGATTTACCAAAAATAAACAGGGTCCCGCATTGAGAATTTACTGACTCTGGACCAGAAGAACAATTCTGGAAGCTGTTCCCTGTCCACTGGCAGGGCCGTTCTACAGGGAAGACACACTGGGTGCTCTTGGTGATTGAGCACGCTCAAGAGCCAGGTGGCCTGGGTTTGAATCCTTGCCATGCCACTTGCTGGCTGTGTGACTTTCATCAAATAACCTAAGCTCTCTGTGCACTGATTTCTTCATTTATCAAATAAAAAAATCACACCAAATTCTGTGTGAAATTCTTTGTATTTTCTCATTTGGATTCTTGCTGCCAGATGGGTGGGTAGGCCCTATGATTGCCACCATGACTTTACAAAAGAATGCATTAAGGTTCTGAGGAGTTCAGTGACTTTCCCAGAGAGAAACAACCGGAAATAGAGCAGATCTTTCTGGCTTTAATATCTATCTATGAAATGATGCATATTGATTTGAAATAGGTGTCATAGGTAGAGCTGAGTTAAGGGTACATGGAACTCTTTATGTTGTTTCTGTAACTTATAGAAATTATCATCTCAAAATAAAGTCATAAAAAATTAATTCAATAGAATAGTTATCAGCTCAATGCCTACTGTGTGCCAAGCTTCACACCACATCCTAAGGAATACGATGCAAAAGGTGGTCATAAACCCGAGTTCATGGGTTGCCAAGCTACAGCCAAGGGGCCTATTTTGTAAATAAAGTTTTATTGAAACACATCTTTGCCTGGCTGTCAACATCCTGTCTATGGTGGCTTCATGCAACTACGACCATGATAAAGATTTGTCATAGAGTTCCTGTAGCTCACAAAGCTCAAAATATATACTACGTGTTCTTTCATAGAAAAGGTTTGCTGGCGCCCTGTGGTGGCTTTACCAACAGAAATTTATTTATTTATTTTGGCTTTCTGGAAACCAGAAACCTGAGATAAAAGCTATGGCAGAGTTGGTCCTTCTGGCCCTCTCTCCTGGGCTCGTGGGTGGCTGTCTTCTCCCTGTGTGTGTCGTGTCCAAATTTCTTACAAGGACCACAGCTCTATCAGATTAGGGCCCTTTTATAATGACCTTGCTGTAGCTTAATTCCTTGTTTTTTAAGACAGAGACGGACTGTGAGAGAGAATCAACTTTATTTAGTTTTTCATGTGGCTTTCGTTGCTCCGACACTTCATTGTGTGCGTGGTGCTGGGGTTCGAACCTGCGTCCTCTCGCATGCCAGGCAAGTGCTGGAACCGCTGAGCCACCGCTCCAGGCCCATCTTAATTCCTCTTTAAAGACCCTATACTCAAATGCAGCTGCATTCTTAGGTCCTGGAAGTTAGGGCATCCACATAGGAATTTGGGGAGACACCAATCAGCCCATCACACCCCTGCTTTAGCGGGTCCGACTAAAGCTGCTGTGTGCACAGCTCAAGGAAGGGCCCTGGAGAGCTTTGGGGAAACCGGGAAGATGAATCCTGCTCCTCTGTGCAGGTGATGGTTTAACCCTTCTTAGGAAGAACTTGGTTTACCAAGCCACCCTGGGGCTGGGTGCTCCCAGACCTGTGCTGCCTGCTGGCACTGAGCTGAGCCTATGGGGCAGCCAGAGGGGACCCAGATGTCGAGAAGCGCACTCCCTTCTCCCTTTCCCCTGCCTGCATGGAGGGACTGTCCCCTGGAGCGTCCCCTGAAGCAGGGATGAGGGTCAGGGAGCCCATGCTGCCCTGCCTGAGAAGCTGCTCCCAGGGGCGGGTGAGCAGGGGCGGGTGGGGCAGTGGGAAGCCAGAATCTCTCCCCACTGCCTTCCAATAAACAGAGCCTTGAATCGCAGCCACGTCCTGCCTCTGGGATTCCCATTCTCTCCCTGCCTGCTCAGCTGCTCTGGCAGCCTCACAGCCGGGAGCAGAGGAGCGGAGTCCACCCTGCCAAAAGAGCAGCATCCCATTGCTTCCAGCCCAGCAGAGCACTGGCCACCGTCTACGGCTAACAGGGCTTCTCCAGTTCTCTCAGCATCAGCCCCCAGGATCCTGATCCCTGAGAAACAGCCCCCATCAAGGCCCCCAGAGCCTGCTGCCCACCTGAAGGCACCAGGTATTTGCAAGTTCTTCCTCCTCTGCCCGCTGCCCCATCTCTACCCCTCATCGCTGGCACTGGTTCAACGACATGACTATAATATTCCGAAGCAAGATTCTTTTCCTAAGCAAAATCTACCAACAATTTCGTCAGCTATGTGGGGAAAATATTTCACTCCCAGTTCAGAGACGCCAGCTTCGGCCTGACAGTGAACCGGATTGCATGCAGAAAGTCATGCCCTGCCTGATGCATTTGATCAAACACACTCTAGACCTGAGAGTACCTCTTTCTGCCATTTGGGGATTAAGGTTTTCTACACTCTTTCATTCACAGAGTCCCCATCTCATCCAGGAGACAGCGCTGCCGCATAAATCAGGCTGCAGAGGACAGTCAGGTCATGAATCTCCTTAAACTTCACTCCGTGCCCCTCTTCCCAAGCACCACCATCTGGGGCTGTGCTCATGCAGCTCGCAGGCTGTGACCCAGGACTGAGCATCCCAGAGGACCCCACTCCAGGCAGCAGACTCCTCCCTCCCCCCAGCCTGCCTGCCAGCCCTGCAGATTTCTCAGCCAGAAGGGGAAGGAGCAGGGAACAGGTCCTTATTAAGCACCTACTTCATGTTGGGCACAGAGTCAGGGATTTTGCATGTCACAGCAACCCTGCCAGAGAGCTGCTGCTCTCAAGCCCCTTTCACAGATGAGGAGCCCGGATTTGGAAAGCTACACTAATAATGCTGGGGCTTGCCTTGGCGTCCTGAAGGCATGAGCTCACAAGATCCTCCCTCCTTGCTTTCTTCCTTCCTTCAATTCCTCCCCTCCTT
>PVKS010018071.1:0-40802 GCA_004027875.1 Aplodontia rufa
TTTTGGATCTTCCAAATACAGGATCATGTCATCAGCAAAAAGAGAGAGTTTGACTTCCTCTCTACCTATTTTTATCCCTTTGATTTCTTTCTCTTACCTAATTGCTCCAGCTAGGGTCTCAAGAACAATATTGAATAAAAGTGGTGAGAGCGGACAGCCTTGTCTTGTTCCCGATTTTAGTGGAAATGCTTTCAGTTTTTCTCTGTTTAGTATTATACTAGCTGAGGGTTTAGCATATATAGCCTTTACATAGTTCAGAAATGGTCCTTTGAATCCCATCTTCTCTAGCGTTTTGAACATAAAAGGGTGCTGGATTTTATCAAAGGCCTTTTCTGCATCCATTGAGATGATCATATGGTTTTTGTCCTTTGATTCTGTTTACATGGTGAATTACATTAATTGTTTTGTGTATGTTGAACCACCCCTGCATTCCTGGGAAGAAACCCTCTTGGTCATGATGGATTATTTTCTTGATAAGTTTTTGAATATGGTTTGCTAGGACTTTATTAAGGATTTTTGTATCCAAGTTCATAAGGGATATTGGTCTGTAATTTTCTTTTTTTGATGCATCCTTGTAGAATTTTGGTGTCAGAGTTATGGTTGTTTCATAAAAAGTGGATGGGAGCATTCCCTCCTTTTCAGTTTCTTTTAATAACTTAATAAGGAGAGGTGTTATTTCCTCCTCTAAAGTGTGGTAAAAATCAGCAGGGAAGCCATCAGGTCCTGGATTTTTCTTCACAAAGTAATTTCTTATGGCTCTTTTAATTCCTCTGTTTTTATAGATATTTGCTCTTTATAAATTCATTTAAAAATTTTTCAATTCACGTTTTTCTTGATTAGTTTTGCTAGTGGTTTTTTAATTTAATGTTATTTAAAAGATTATTCATTTATTTTTTATTATTTTTGCCTTGTTTTCCATATTAGAGCAAATTCTCTCTCTCTCTCTCTCTCTCTCTCTCTCTCATCAATTACTTACGTTTTTCCCCCCAGTGGCTTTATTTGATATATATATATATTTTTAAATTTGTCATATTTTAAATTTATTTTTTAATTTTTCATTGACATCCTTTTTTTTTAAGAGAGAAGGACAATGAGAGAGAGAGAGAGAGAGAGAGAGAGAGAAAGAGAGAATCAGTTTTATTTAGTTTTTCATGTGCTTTTGTTGCTCCAAGATTTTGCTGTGTACGTGGTGCTGGGGTGTGAGCTTGCATTCTTGTGCATACCAGGCAAGAGCCATAATCACTGAGCCACCACTCCAGCCCTCCTCTTTTTTTTTTTTTTTAATAAAGAGAGAGAGGTACAGGGAGTGAGAGAGAGAAAGAGAGAATCTATTTTATTTAGTTTTTCATCTGGTTTTCGTTGCTCTGACAGTTGAGTATGTGGTGCTAGGGTTTGGCATGTAAATTTTTAAACTTATGTATTTTTTTATTGGTTCACTATAATTATGCATAACAGTGGGACTTTTTACATTCTCATACTTGCACCAAATATAACAATATAATTGGCTGATTTTATTCCCTAGTACCTTTCCTTTCCTTCCTCACCTCCTTGCCCCTGGTCCCCTTTATCAGCATAGATTCTTAATGCCAAAATTTTCCTCTAAATAATATTTCGATGCATGTAAGACTGAAATGTAGTGCTTTCATAATTTCACTTTATAGAAATTCTACTCGAGTTTTAAAATTTCAGAAAGAAGAGATTTCTGTTATTTTGTGTTTAATTTCTACTTTTATTGCATTTTAAAAGCATATTATTTATTTTTAAGGCTTCTTGTCTGGCTTTGTTCTGGAAAGAGATTAGTGTTGATATTTGTCGAGCACGTATCTGGCACCATTCTTAATGCTTTATGTATTTCAAATAATTTACCCATTATAATAATCAATTTCAGATGTTAAATTGTCATTTAGCAGATGAAAAAGTTGAGATGCAGAGAAGTTACCAAGCTGGTGAGCACTGGAATCAGAATGCCTGGGTTGGAATTTTAGCTCTACCACTGAGTCACTGCCTTTCTCTTGGGATGCCCAGTGCTTTGGAACTCCAGTTTAAAATGAAGCAGAAGTATGGGCTCCTTTCTCCAGAATGCACTCTTGGCGAGGGTGGGACTAAACTGAGTAAGCCCTACTTACCCTCTAGGGTTGCTTTTGGAATAGCAGTATTGGAAATTATAAAATTTTATTACTACTAGATCAGTGATATATCATTTCTGAAATTCTAATCCTTAAATCTACGTTTTGACTATGTCATACTTAATTAGAGAAGTCCATGCCTCATCATAGACAATTTTCTTCTTTTAACTAAAAATAAGATAGGATTATTTATCTGCATAAGTTTAATACATTTATGGCTGATTTTATCTCCTTTTGGTGGGGAGGTATTGCTGCTCTCTAAACAAACACTCATTTCAGGTAATAATACCTCCCTTTCTAATAAGTTGTTCATCCTGTGGCTTTATTTTGGTTTGATTGGATCTAGGCCACAGTTTTGATTTGCTTATTACTCTGGAGGCTAAAGCTAAGAATTGGCTCTTCAATGCATTATTGAATAAAATAAGCTTTTCTTCTTTTGAATAATTTTTCCTATCAATAATACAAAACATCAGTGCAAAATATGGAGAACGGGGGAAATTTGGAAAACCACTGGGAAAATAACCAATCTTTTGTTTGTTATGATTGGTGATGGAAACTGATTACATAACTCACTATCATTGAGTTTCAAACAGAGTAGAAAAAAGAAATAAAACAATGGAGATGTAGACATGAGAGGCTGGTCTTTAATAGGAATCTATATAAGAAATTTGGTGTAATGGAAGTTATACTTTGTATAGCAGAAGGTGGGATGGAAATACATAGGTAAGAAGAGGATGGATATGGAAGGGGTTTTCATTGTCTTCCCATGCTTCTCAAACCAAGCTGTTTATTGGAGATGATCTTTCTTCCAGGATTAATTAACTTAATATTGATATTATTTGTCTTATTTATATTGTTATGTAGTTAAATATATGCTTAGCAGCAGTATCAAGCTCATGGACTGAAGGATCCCTTTAGTCAAAAGCAATAGTTTCCACATCATGAGGAATAATTCCTTAATCTTTGGCCTCCATAAATACTTACATATTTGAAGGATCAGATGATCAAATACTCAAATGATTCTATGCATCAATCCAATTAGACTTTTCAAAGGCATTTTCCCTGTTTCCTCTTTTCTTTCTGAGAACTTGCTAGGGATTTGTTTCATTTACTTAAATTCCAAATTATTTTCCAGATTCAATGCCTGTAGAAAGGCAGGAATCAATAGCTTGTGTGAGAAAATGTGTTATGCAGTATGGTTAAAAAATGAAAAAAACACATCATTTAGATGATTGGGTATTCCTCTAATATGGACACAACCAAAAAAATACTACCTGGACTGGTTTTTCCTTCTTTCTTGAAGAGCAGCTCGTTTGGAAGGATCCTTTCAAGACTTTCTTCTCCAGAATGCTTGCCTGTGATTGCTTCCTTTCCACACCCTAAATGAAAAAGATAACCTTACTAGAGAGATTGAAGTCTTTGAGCCTGTGCCACTAGATTGGGATAGTTCTTAGCAGAATTTTTTCGGGGAAATATCTGACTTTCATCACTATCTGTTTCTCCTTCCTGTGATTGTGAGTACCCAATGCTCTTGTGCTTTTGCTTCTGTTTTAACATCCTTATAATTCGTGTAATGAATTGTATACAAACATGGGCTCTGGAGTCAGACTGGTCTTGAAATCTGGTTGTGCCATTTTCTGACTGTTGTGACCTAAAGTGGATAACTACCTGTTCTGAGCCTCAGGATATTAATCTTTTTTTGTTTTTTATTAAGAGAGAGGGACAGTGAGAGAGACAGAGAAAGAGAGAACAACTTTATTTAGTTTTTCACATGGCCTTCATTGCTCCAACACTTAGTTGTGTACGTGGTGCTGGGGTTTGAACCCAGGTCTTTGCACTTGCCAGGCAAGTGCCGAAACCGCTGAGCCACCGCTCCAGCCCCTCAGCATATTAATCTTAAAATAAATGTAAATAGTCCAATTTCATGATGATAATAAACAAAATCAGCTAGGTCTCTGCTGTACATATAATAAAAACTGTAAATATTAGTAATATTATTACTAATTATTATTAGTAATTATTAGCGATATTATTACCAAATATTATTATTGGGCATTAAGTAGGTGTATAATACTGGGCTAAGGCCATATGGATTACAAAGAATAATAATATCCTATTGAACACTTAGAGTTTATATTCTTATAGGGTGAATAAAATAAACCACAATAATAGGAGGAAATATGTGAGAGACATGGTAGGGGGGACAGATATTTGAATCATAGTTTTTTAGTTTTTTAGTAGGCTGGATTCACAAAATCCAGAATTGTGACTGTATTTTGAAGCAATGGTAGTCTGAATAGAAGACATTCTTTTTATTCCTTATTAAAGCCTGCCCTTGAGATAGACTATTGCATAAGCCATCTATGCACAGGTATGCAATTTTAGAAGTCATCTGTTATAGGGTTATATATATTTAAAATATTATCTTTAGTTATGTTGTAAGAAACTCAATACTTTTCAAGGTATTACTAAGCAAGTGGTGGAAATTATTTTTGGCTGGAAGGATGTTCTCAATATCATAAAATGATATTGCATATTGGTTGTATATTTTGTCTGATTAATCCATGTCCTACCTTTTTTATTGGAGGAAAGCAAAAATTGAGGTCAATACACAGATGCTCTAACTCATATTTGGAATGTGGATCAATATTCATTGAAAATTACTAACTAAAATTATAATTTGATATGGAAAAATTTGTGAATAAATTGTACACAAAACTGGAAGATTCTAAAAAGTGAAATCAGTTAACCAAAAATTATACCCATAACTTGACTATTAGTTTAGAATTTCAGCTGGTCAGTCCTTTCTATATGTCAAATATTCAGGTTGAATTTCTGATTCTATTTCTCGCTGGGAGACATCAGTAGGTTGTCTTTGTATTAATCAGCTTAGACATATGCTAAAATTGCTCCTTAAATGACTGAGTACTCATTCATTCATTGAGGACCATGTACTATAAAAACATTCCATTGTGTATACATTTCTTTTTGTAAGAAGAATGACAACTAAACATCATAAAATACATTAGATTCTGTAATAGTCTTATGCTATATATTTATAAAAATGGAAACAAATTTCTGCTACTTGGATAAACAAAGTTAACCATGAAATCATGAAATAGGAATATTATTTTCCCATTCTAGAAGAACCAGATCTATTGGTGGGAGTGTTATGAAATATCTGATCCTAGATCCATATTCTTGCTCATAATTTTTTCTTGGGAGTAGATGTTTTTCCTACACTCATCTCCAGGTACAGGAATTTCTAGTTCTGTAATGCTCACAATTAAAAGTCACCAATAGGGGCTGGAGTGTTGGCTTGGCAGTTACAGCGCTTGCCTGCCATGTGCAAGTATGCGAGTTCAAACCCCAGTACCATGTACAGAACGAAGTTTCGGAGCAACAGGGGCCACATGAAAAACTGAATAAAGTTGATTTCTCACTCTCTCTCACTCACTGTCCCTCTTTCTTAAAAAAAAAAAGTCACCAATAGTGCTCTATTACATATAGAATATAGTTAAACTCTTCAATATGTAATGTCTTTTATAGTCCCTTCCCTCTGGCTTCTATAGCCTGAAATATTTCTCATTTTGCTTTTTCTTTCTGTGTTCAGTTATATGAAACTGACATCAATACTTGTGATTCAACTATTTACTTCAAAGTTTGATAGATAACATTTCATTTGGCTTTTGGAGAAAAGTGTAGCAAAGCAAGTCAATAAGTAATTATTGACCACCTGAGTTCTACACTGGGGACTGTGACAGATAAAAATGAAATAGGGATGCCATGTGGCCTGGTTTGCCAGGGGAACCCATTGTTTATGAGCAATTATTAATACCTCTTTTTACTCTCCATTTGGGTAATAAATTAGGAGTCCCCTATATGTCAGGCATGGTTCCTGTTGCCATAGAGGCACCACTTGGACTTATAGGAAATAACTGGAGAGCAATACAAGATTCTATGTAATCAAGCATTTAAGTTGGTCGTAGAGCCAAAGTGTTGTGATGTTCAATTCAGGAGTGAGTTTAAGTAATTAGAAAAGGCTTTAACTGGTAAGAATCTGAAGGTTGGATAGATGGAGAGGGTGCTCCAAGCCAGGGAGAAGGCAGAAAGAATCATAAGGGTAGGAAATATGCATGGCAATTTTATGCCATGTTTTGGAAACCAACTTGAAGGGAGTGAGGAACTTGACTTTTGGGATGAGTATGGCATTTCATGGAGAGGTAGACTCCAACTAGACTGTAGGAACTGTTGTAGCATTCAGAGCACAAGAATGAGAATATATGGCAATGGTGATGATTTTGGAAAACTGAACCTAGAGTGATAGTGGGAGTTGGTCACTTGTCCTCTGAAATTAAAATGCATGTTAGCAAGACTTGAGCTTGAATTCTGTCTGAGAATTCTGTTCTGACAGACCTACACTGTATGGATTGATAATGGCTCTTCTCATAGGACTGCTTGGATAGGAATTCATTGCCTGAAGAAAAACATTTGGTATGAGATGGTATTTCCCTTTCTAGAGCCAAGAAGCCCATGGAGTTATTATTATTACCTTTTTAAGGAAAAAAAAGAATAGAAATGAAAATGCAGAAATGGTTTCCGCATGGCCTACTGCCACGCTTTACAATGCAGCTGCAGGTGACTGCTAAGGTTTTGCCTTTGTTGTTCATTCCTCACACACTGAAGCAGGTGGTTTTTTTTTACTTTATAGTTCTCTTCCAAGAGTGAAAATTCTATGTGGGCAGAACCTTGTTTTAATAATGTTTTATTGTCAGTGCTTTGTACAATTCACTCCAAGAAGAAATTAGTGAATAGTCAGATGATGCCAAAATTTCGCTTTTGATGATTCAGTTTTTACCTAAAGAGGTCAAAAGGTCCTAAAACAAACAAACAAACAACCAGTAAAGGGAACTAGTGTTTCTTGAGGTTGAAGCACAGTCAGAAACTCTGAATGGCTTCTCTGCTTCATGAAGACTGCAGTGAATTTTGTCATGGAATTAACTGTGTGTAGAATTACCACCTGAAGGATAATAACTACAAGATAGTTCTCTTTGCAACTAAGAAGACCACATGGTATTTTCTGTTGGGATATTAATGTATTTTATCCTTTCTGCTCTCTTAAATTTCTATTCTTACCTAAGTTGGCTATTAATAAATCTTAAAATTTAGGTGCAAAAATCTGTCCTTTATTTGCACTTCCTTGATGCTTTCCATTGTGAATTGTAGCAGTAAGGCCACAGTCAACTTGAATGGGCTTTCTGCCAAAAGAGCCGGGCAGATTAATGCAATCCTCATCAAGACACCAATGTCATTCTTCAAAGATACAGAAAAATAAATTCTCAAATTCGTTTGGAATAATAAGAAACTCAGAATAGCCAAAGCACTATTAAGAAGAACAATAATAAAAAACAACAAACAACAATAACAAAACAAAAACAAAAACAAAATATGAGAAAGGAAGGATTGCAGTACCTGACCTGAAATCATACTATAGAGCTGTAGTAAAAAAAAACCCCAGGTAGGTATTGGTATCATAATAGGTAGAAAAACTAATGGAATATAACTGAAGACACTTAGACTAACCATCTGATATTCAACAAAAGTGGTAAAAACAAGTGGTGTTGGACAAACTGGATAGCCACATGCAGACAATTGATATTAGATCCTTATCTTTCACCCTGCACAAAAATCAAATCGAAATCAATCAAAGAATTGGGAAGTAAGCCAGTAACCATACAATTATTAGAAGATAAACCAGATCAACACTCCACCATATTGGTATATGTTCCTTCTTCCTTAACAAGACTCCTATAGTACAAAAATTAAAACCAAGAATTAATGAGTGGGATGCCCTTAAATGGAAAAGCTTCTGCCTAGCTAAGGAGTTAGTCAAGAGTGTCAAGAGAGAACCTACAAAATGGGAGAAAATCATGGCCTGATATGCCTCTGACAGGGGGTTAATATGCAGAATATACAAAGAACTAAAAAAACACCAAAAATACAAACACTCCAATCAATAAATGGGCTATGGAACTAAACAGAAACTTCTCAACATAGGAAGTTCAAAAGCCAAAAAGTATATGAGAAAATGTTCTATGTCACTAGCAATCAAAGAAATGCAAATCAAAACTGCACTGAGATTCCACCTCACTCTATTAAGAATGGCAAAAATGAAGAATATGAACAATAGTAGATGCTGTAAGGGTTGTGGGGAGAAAGGAACACCAACACATTGTTGGTGGGACTGCAAATTGGTACAGCCACTCTGGAAAGCAGTGTGGAGACTCCTCAAAAAATTAGGGATCAAACTACCGTACAACCTAGCTATCCTACTCCTGAGTATTTTCCCTGAAGAGCTAGAATCAGCTTATTACAGAGACACAGCTACATCAATGTTTATAGCAGCTCAAATTACAATAGCTAAATTATAGAAACAACTTAGATGCCCTTCACTGGATGAATGGATCCTAAAACTATCACACACACACACACACACACACACACACACACACACACACATATACAATGGAGTTCTACTCAGCTATTAGAAAGAATGATATCATGGCTTTTGCAGGTAAATGGATGGAAATGAAAAAAAACAATGCCGAGTGAAACAAGCCAAATCCAGAGACTTAAGGGTTGAATGTTTTCTCTAATATGTGAAAGGTGGAGTAAAACATAAGACAGAATGAAAGTCTGTCAAGTTTATTTCATAGATTTACCAAATTTGAAGTAACACATATGCTCTGGGAACTTTAGCTATGAAGTATGTCGGGGCGGGGGAGCTGTGGAGAGGAAGGAAGGAGAGTACACTTGACTCCCACGAGAAGCCTAAGTATACTCAGGTAGGCATATAAATCTAGAAATTTCAATAATTAAAATACATGTATATGGTCATTTATATCTATAACATGGGAAAAGATATGAGATGGGGGACTGGTTTTGAAACAGGGGGTAGGGAGATCCTGGACAAGGATTGGGTTTAAGCTACTCTGTTATTATGTATGCATGGATGATTGTGAAGCAATTAATCCCTTCAATATGTAAGACTATGTTGAACCAAAAAAGAAAAAAAGAGATCAGAGACCTGGTTTAAATTATTCTATCTTAGTAAAAATCTGTATGATAATTCACAAGTTATTTCTCCTCTATTTCTGTCTGTAAAATGAAGATAGTAATGGAGCACACCACAGAGTCATTGTGATTTTTTTTTATTTGTTCAAATAAATTTGTTTGTTGTTACATATTTATGTACACATGGATATTGACAAAGTAAGTTAAGGCTGATCCTAGTCCAGGACCTCCCCCCTTTATCCATTCCCCAATCTTATGTCTCCTCTGTAATACCCCCATGTTATAGACAGAAATGAGCATATACATGTATATTAATTTTTGAAATTTCTGAGTTTCTCTGCCTGCCTGTGTATAGTTAGGCTTCTCAAGAGAGTCAAGTGTTCCAAGCTGTATTGATAACCCCTCTTATCCCTCCCTCCCCATCATTGTGATTATTAAATAAGATATATATATTTATAAGACCTGGAGCAGTGGCTCATTTGTTGGAGTGCTTGCCTGGCATGCACAAGGACCCAGCTTCAAACCCCAGCACTGCATACATAAGTAAGTGTCAGAAAAACAAAAACAGATGAAAAAATAAGCAAAATGAATTCTTTTTTTCTCTTTTTTCCCCTCTTTCCTCCCCTCCCGTTTTTTTTTTTTTTTTCTCAAAAAAAGAACATTGTACAGGGGCTGGAGTGGTGGCTCAGTGGTAGAGTGCTTGCCTGGCATCCATGAGAATCCTTTTTTGAACACCAGCACCATATACACAATTAAGTGTAGGAAAAGGAAAAACCACATGAAAAAAATAAATAAAATTTATTCTTTCTTTCTTCCTTTCTCTCTATCTCTTTCTTTTTTTCTCTCTCTTTCACTCTTTCTCTTATAAAAAGAGCATTTTGCAGTGTCTGGCACATGGTTAGACTTCAATTAATGATAACTGTTGTATCAAAACAGACTGTTCCCAGAAAATAAAATATCTTCCAGCTGATATAGATTAGCAATTTAGATATGCAGCAATGAAAATGAAGGGTATCATTCAAGCAGAAGCCCAGCTTAAGGAAGATGAATGCATGCTCAAGAGAGGCAAGGTAGGGGGAGACAGGGAAACTAAGATAAGTCCTTATTTTTCTAAAACTTTACTTCTCAATCCTTCCCCACTTCCATTCTGGTATCCAATATTCTATGGAGCCAGAATATACTGTCTCTATAAATGACGACTTCTCTGTCCAGGCTGGCAACTATGGATGAGTCCTCCTTTATCTGATTATGACTAGATCTGTGTAGACAGCTGCTGGCTTAATACCAATGAGAAAAGGGGGCAATCTGAATATTTAATACTTAACTGATGGTGATAGGCTTAGCAGAACTAGATCTGAAGGGCTGAAGCCAAATGTGAGATCTATGTGTTCCCTTAGTCCTTTTATCTTTCTAGTAGGGTTAAAGAAGTAATATAGCATGAACAATTTTCCAGGGCACTCAAAGGATACAGTGGTTAAATTTGTCATTTAGGCCAAGGATCTATTTTACGTTGTCCTCTTTAACTTAATCTTAGGGTCTCAGAATCAGCTCTGGATTGAGCTTTGAGGTGCACTGAGAGGAAAGGCATCCATCCTGCCTTCAACTGAAGGCTATGGGCCATAAATCAGGAGGAAAGATGTGCTTGCTTGGGATGTTTCTAAGAAGGAACCTCTTGGTACAAACATTAGGGTCCTGGATGCAAATGGAGATCTGTGTGCAGATATCACATCTAAATTCAATCAACTTGTAAATAGGTCATCTTCTTCCCAATGCTGCTGCGGAGAATGTGCTTCTGTAATGTCCAACTCTCACTGCAATGTCTCTCATGTACACCTCCATTTCTTGTACATTCTAGTGATTGTTTTTTAAAGAGAGAGAGAGAGAGAGCAAGAGAGGGAGAGAGAATCAGTTTTATTTATTTTTTCATCTGGCCTCTGTTTCTCCAACACTTACTTGTATGTGGTGCTGAGGTTTGAACGTGGGTGCTTGTGCATACTAGGCAAGCACTCCAACCACTGAGCCACTGCTCCAACCCCTCATTCTAGCAATTTTATTGATGAAATATTAGAAGACATGGAGGTGTACATGAGAAATTTCCAACTGTAAGTCTTAAAAATCACTAAATTAGCACATTCTTAAATTGATTCTTCTACTCGTTTTTTTGATTCCTAAGCATTTTAAGTAGTTAATAACGGAAAGAGATTTTGCCTTTTTCTTTAAAAGTTACTGATACAGAAATTGCCTTTAACTCTTATGGTATCTGTGAAATGTATACATGTCAATCACTATTGGGTTTTTGTCAGATTCTTGAGAAATTTCCTAAGAGAGCCTGTTTCTTGCCCACGCTCTGATGTTTGGGAAATTTTCTATATTCGTTAATTTTACTGTCACTTTCTAATTGTACTTGGATGTAAGAATGACATTTCTTGGACTATAAAGAAATAGCTATGGCTGTGGTTTCTAAGAGCAGTTGTTATAGATGGAGTGAGTTTGTTGCCACTAACATGTATTCTCTTTACATATGCATTGGACTTATTTTGGTAAATGTGTTACAAACTATGAAACTAAATGTTTGAAGACCTGATTTATTTTGATGCAATTACTGAATTGATTTATTTGCTTTCCATTTCTAGCTTCTTCCATACAACATACTGATGTAAAAATATCTCTCTTGGTGCCAAGGATAACAGGCAGAGCTGGCTGTCTTGACAGTATATCAATAGAACTGATCTGGCACCTGACAGTTGGATTTATTTCTGCAAACCTACTACTAAAATTTTATTAGCCATGATGAATTAGTAGGTTTGGAGCTTCCTCTCCCTCTGCTATCTTATTTTATATGATCATCATGGTGTGGGAAATTTTCCTGTTCTTCTGTTCCCAAGTTACTGTTTTCAATGTAAAACAATCAATAAAATTTCACAATCAAGTCAGGCTATACCAGGATTATAGGCCAAACACAGAGGGTTGCGGATGAATTTTAACAAGTTAAGGACGAAGTCAACAAACGTAAGTGCAAAATCTTGGTTATTAGGACTGAATTAACCTGAATATAATGAATTCAAACAGAAGTAATTTGACCATGGAGAAATGGTGGCATATAACTAGAAGGATATTAACCTGATGGAGTGCCTTTTTTTTTTTTTTAAAATCAGAGCATTATAGTTCAGTATAATAGTTGGGTTCATTTTGATGAAATCATATACACATGGAATTTGATTTATTCCATTTCAGTCCATAGTATCCCTTGCCTCCTTCCCCATTCTCCTTCCTCTACTCTACTGTTATGCAGTTTCTTATTTTATTTATTTATTTATTTATTTATTTATTATTAGTGCTTCATTTATATACATAAAGGTGAAATTCACTGTGGTATATTTATATGTGCACAAAAGGTGATTTTGTTAAATTTATCCTGCATTTCTGACCCTTTCCATTCCCTACTCCTTCCCTATCAATCTCCTTCTTCTATTCCACAGATCTTCACTTTATCTTTACAGTGTGACAAATTGCTTTTTGATGGAGACCTACATATACTCAGCTATGCATTTTCCTGGAACATAGTCACACAGGGAACAGGTAATTACAGGGGATTTGGGTCTTTATAAGGCCATGCTATGCCATGCCAGGTATCTACTTACACTGGAATCATGCCTCAGGATGAGATAGAATTAGAGATCATATACCTTGATTTTAAAAGTCAACACAAACCAAGTGCAGCCAGCAGAAAAGAAAAATATGTCTTTTCACACAAGATGCTTTCGGATGCTAATTCTCTATTACTAAGATCAGGATATTAAGATCAGGGGCTGGAGTAGTGGCTCAGTGGTTACAGTGCTTGCCTGGCACGCATGACAATGTGGGTTCAAACCCCAGCACCATATACAGAATAAAGTGTTGGAGTAATGAAAACCATATGGAAAACTAAATAAAATTGATTCTTTCTCTCTCTCTCACTGTCCCTCTCTCAAAAATAAAACAACAACAAAAAGAACCAAAAAACAAAACCAAAAATGAAACCCAGGATATTAGAACACAGGGCATTACAATAGAGACCACAACTACTGAATCTATTTTTGTTTATGAAAACTGTATAGCTTTGATAAGAATAGAATTGGGGTAGGGATGTTAAAAAGAGATAGATTATAATCCAAGATTTTCCTACATTATCTGATGATAATGATGTTAGGACAAAAACACAGCATCTTTGTATTGGTTAATTTCTCAATGGGAAATTGCTAATAACCATTATTTGTATTAGCTTTATACATTATACTCCCTTGATTTCTGTAGTCATCCTGTGTTATTGCACCTACCACTCCAGTTTGTTTTTAGTAGACCAATTTTAGGTTGGAAAATGAGGCTTAGAAAGGTTAAATGACACACCAGTTCACCCAGCCAGTAGTAGGTAGTGGTCCTGGAATTTGAACCTGTGTTTTCACTGAAATGGGATACTGTTTTCACTCTGTAGTTCTGCCTCTTTGTAATCACTGTTGTCTGACAGCCCCATGAACGGTTGTGAAAAATTATATCACTGTTGACAAATAGGCACATGCTCTGAATCAGTCGTGCAATTGTTTGTTTACATGTAGAAACCTCATAACCATTTAGAATTCCCCAGATGTTCACGTATATCAAGGAGGTTCTGGGAAGAGAATATGGTGCTTCATTCAAAATTTGCCTGTTCTTATTTCAATCATATGCCTTCTGAGTCCATGAGATCATTTTTCAACACTCCTCAAAGCATTTTTCTTTTTACATGAGACTCCATCCAAAGCAGTTTAGATAGACAACCTAGGATACTTGTTCATTGTATCAGCTCTATAAAGTTTTCTAAAATCCCTTCTACCTTGTATGAACTTTTTTATTAGCTCCTGCAGGAAGGTCATCTATCTTTCCTTCACTTATTCGGGAGGCATCCTCTGAGAGAGATCAAATATTTGCCTGCAAGAAGAATCATCTGATACCTCTTTACTAATCCAGGAAGCCACAAATAATGTAATTGGAAAGAAAGGTCAGATCTTATCAAAGCAATTTTGTTTCTCAGAGGGTCACTGCATTAAATAAAAAGACATATTTTATTTTTCATATGTTCTCTTTCTTCTTCCTTCTCCTCCATTCTTTCATGTGCTCACCTGTATAATCTCTTTCTGTTTGTTGCATAAAAGGATTTGTGATGGTAGGTGAAATACAACAAAGTGACTCAATTCAAAATAGCTCAGGAGTAAAAGAATATTAATAATAGGAAGAAAGAGAAATACTCTATGCATTAAGCACTTTAGAGAAGATATCTAGCACCAAGCTACTTGCTTGATAAGTAGTAAATATTCAAGCAATGATTTCAGGGCAATTCTTTTTAAAGCAATATAGAATAATGAAAATTTAAGTTCCAAGTGTACATACGCATGTAGCATTATACACATTGTGTTGTGTGTGTTTTCCAACTGTAGCTGTGGTAGGGTAGGACTTTTATCCACTTAAAAGTGCAACAGATGGTGTTGCTGTTCTGTTGCATCTCAGGGGTTTACCATGCAGGGATCATTAGATGACCTAGCATTAACTTTCCAACACTGTGACCAAAATATCTGACACAAACAACTTGGAAAAGAAAGATTTATTTTGGTTCATGGTTTCAGAGGTCCCAGTCCATGGTCAGCCAGTTCCACTGCCCTGGGCCTGAGGTGAGGCCAAACATCATGGCAAAGGGTGTGGTGGAGGAAAATTTGTCAGCTCCTGGCATTCAGGAAGCAGAGAGAAAGAAGCCAAGGAGCCAGGGTCTGGGCATATTCTTTCAGATTATGCCCCCAGTGATGACTTCCTCCGATGAGGCCACAGCTCCTAAACTTTCCACCTCTTCCCCATGATATTAATCTGAATAGAAGCTGGGTTAGAACCCTCATGATCTAATAAGTTCCCCAAAGCCCCACCTATGAGTATAGACATATTGGGGAATAAACTTTCAAAACATGAGCCTTTGGGGGATGTTTCATATCCAAATCATAACAGACTTCAGTCTCTTTGCTTAAGAACTTTAAGTTGAAGAAAATCACTTTGCTCATGCAGGAGAATTAACACCACTCATATTGGCCAGAGCCACTGGCCACTATGAATTCTCCAGCTGCCTCACCCCTCAGATAGTATAACTATGTGGTGCCCATTTCCAGAAGCTTGTGTATGATTGAATCCAAGATATCCACCCTAGTAGCTGGCTTGCTTTTATTATCTACCTTCTTCTCTCACTTTCCCTCATTTTGGCCAAATAAACCACTCAAACAAGAACCTTTGTTCAAATAAAAGGACTGCTTCTGGGATAACCCGTATTAAGACAGTAATGTATCCCCAGAGCCTACTTTAGAACCTAACACAAATTAATTGATAGAGTGATATAATTTAAGACAAGTGTATGGTTTGAATTTTAAAACCATAATTGTTGCTATCTCCTACAAAGATTTTTTTAAATGCAAAGAGTTGAATCCCTAAGCTTTCTTACTAAACTTTATGTTCTTGGGGCAAGGGAAGGGTGCAGAGCCATGTTCAGTCTGAAGTCCTCTGGCATGGAAAGTGCCCATGTCCACACTGCTCACTGACCTCATGATTAGGAGAGTCAAGGAGGCCTTGTATTTTAGAGCTCTTCTCCATTATTGGGCAAAGTGGAGAGGAATAAAAATCATTTGCCTAATAGTTTGGGTTCCTTTTTAGCATTCAAGTTTCCTTATTCATTTTTTAAAGATACATAATATATGTTATAGTCAGCTTTGTGTCACTCTGTCAGTCATGAACGGGTGAGCAGGATAAAGACAATGAAGCGTGACTGACAATCACATGAAGCCTTATCTGACAGATAAGCACCTTGAAGACAGGGCCTTGGTGTGTTAAACCCTCTCCCAGTCTTTGCAAAACAAACAAACAAACAAACAAACAAACAAAAAAAAAAAACCACAACAAAACAAAACAAAAAAAAACTCCTGTTAATGGACCATGTCATCATTCCCTCTTGTAACCAAGTCTCCAGGATCCTCCTTTATCACTGAAACTATACTACAACCCCTAATCACCCTGATAGTCCAAACATTAAGACCCCCCCACACCAAAACAAAGAGAAACAAAAAACAAAACAAAACAAAACTTGATGGGGGATATTCAAAGGGTGGTGGACCAATTAAGGGGGCAGGAAATTGAGACAAAAGCAAGGGAACTTGATAAAAGGACCCATTCCCTCCTTTGAGAGTTTTGTCTTTTCATCTTTGCTATCTCTTCCACAAAATTCATGCCTGTTTCTCTGAGTGACCTATCTGAAATCTTTCTGGCATGATTAGCAAGAATCAGGGTGTGAAAAGAGGAACTTGCATGGCCTCAGTTTCCCAGAAGGCTCATGCTGTGTAACATCATGGCAGCAGAAGGGCTTGGTGAAGGAAAGTTGCTCATTAAGAGAGAGGGAGAGAGAGAGAGAGAGAGAGAGAGAGAACTCTGCTCACAAGGGACAAAGCATAAACCCTAAAGCCATGCCACCATTAAGTACTTCCTCCAGCAACACCCTAACTACCTACCTTTACCACCAAAGCAATCCATTCAAATGATCAAGCCAGCAAATAAATCAAACCATTGATTAAATCATCACTCTCATAATCTAATCATTGCATTTCTGAACATTTTTCCATTTTCTCACACATAAGTTTTGTGGGACTTCACATATACAATGCATAACAAAAATGCTTCCGTTAATCTCACACTCTGCAGCTCTAGTCAGGGTTTTGCCTTCTCCCCACTTGGAAAGCTGAAGCAAACAGCCAGATCAACAGCATGGGGAACTTGTTTCCCATCACCTCTGTCTACATCAGAGCTGAGAGCAAATCTTCAGCCACCAGCTGCCCACTTCCATGCTGTGATGGCACATCTGGCTGTTTTAGGTTCCAAGCAGGATCAGGTCTATCAAAATACAGATTTCTGGCTTTCATCAAAAGTGATTAGAAGATTTAGTAGCTCGGATTCTACAACCTTGTGTGGCAATGGTTGGCTGGAACTGCATCACTACTGTCCTAGACAGGGCTCTTATCCTTTAGTTTCCAAACCTGCCTGCCTGTCTCCTTTACATCACCTGATTGTCATGTGGACTGGAGATTCCTGGTGGCTTCTTAAAGCCATCTTGTTCTGTCGTATAACATTTGTAGTACTGACTGGTGCACATACGGGAGTCTCTCACTACTGCTTTCTGTCTCCAGTGAAGATCACTCTTTGTTAAGTATTATAAAAACTCACAGAGGCCTATGCCAAGGCTTAGATGAGTTTCTTTGTAAAGAGGTTGATGCTGTAGGAGTTAGTGAATGGTTAGATAGGGTGACATGGATATGAGAATAAAAGGACACTCTTTATTACAGAATGACATTGCAGTTTGGATGCCACTCCCATCCCTGTCTCTGTGGAACCCAAAGCAATCTTTCAGAATCTTTCAGAACAGACGTTCTCTGCTCTCTACCTTGCTTCACAACAAAACAAAACAAAACAACCACCACCACCACCAACAATAACAACAGAAAAACCCTTCAAAGTCAGGGCAATTATATCTTTTTAGTAAAGGAAAAGCCGTCTGGTTCCAAGTTCCCCCTGGGCATGGTTTGCTTGCCAAACCACAAGTTCAGTGAATCGTTGAGCTGTTTTCCAAATACCTCATCTTCTCTTTGTTTCATTTTAATGAAACAAATTTACCATTTTTATTATAATTTAAAAATATTTCTAAATCTTACTTTAGTGCTCACTGTGGCTTTGTGAAGAATGGTCATGTTCTATAATCTAGAAACCCATGTTTTCACCAGCTGTGCCAGTCCATTGGATCAGGGAATGCAGTAGAGCCAGAGTGGCTGGATTTTTGCAAGACTCTTGGCATCATCTCTTGCAACCTCTTCTGGGACAAAGAAAACAACAACAACCACAACAACAAAAACCCAAACAAATAAACAAAAAACCCCCATAAACAACTGGATGACAGGGTAGTGAGGCACAGTGATCTCTATTGAATAGTTGCACTGAAAAATGGCTGGTAGCTTTATTTTAACTAGGAGGAAGATTTCAGTAGACATTTTCTAAGTATAGTCATATTTATTATATTTTAAATAAAATTATTATGATAAATAATATTATTGTGCTTTATTTTGAATAGCACATTCATTAATTTTTATTAGTGAATTGTGTAGTATCAGAAGAGATGTTTTACAAAGTTTTCAGATGACATGAAGTTGGGAATGTTTCACAACTAATGCCAAAATCAGGATCCTGCCAGATCTTGGGAGATGGAATGATGAGGTGAAACCATTAGAACTATTACATTTAAGAGGGAAATCTATACCCTTCTATGCTCTTATGGAATGAAAATATATATGTCCAAAAACAGCCACTACACAAGTTTAGTTGGAGGAGATGTGGCTTTTTAGCCACGTGTATGAAGAAGTTGTCAGCTGAAAACTAAATGAGTCAGCAATATGTGACTCCCCCTAGAGCAATGAAGTCCTAAACAAATTAATAAAAATGTTTTTTCCAGAAAAATGCAAATGATAATAATCAAATACTATTAAGTGGGATGCTGACAGACCAGAGTGTAGTTAGGGGACAGGGACTAGATGAACTCAGAAAATATGGCTGGTTTGTAAATGGAAAGACTAAAGGAAGACACAAACCATTGGTTTTAAATATCTCAAGGGTTGTCATGTAAAAGGCAGAAGCAATGTATCCTGCATTGCACTTGGAGAGTTGAAGTTGATCAGTCAGAAGACATTAGAAGGGGAGACTGCTATTTATTTTCCTACAAAGAAGAGGCTACTTTATATTTAGAACAAGTGATGTTAGCTTTTTATTGTTATAACAAGACCTGAGAAAAACAACTTAAAGGAGGAAAGGTTTATTTTTGCTCATGGTTTCAGAGGTTTCAGCCCATTTTCAGGTGGTTCCCTTTTTTGGGGGCCTGAGGTGAGGCAGTGCATCATGGCAGAAAGGCATAGAGAAAACTGCTCACCTCACTACCTTGGTGATGCAAATTTTGTTAAAGAGGAGTAAAGCTTTGGAAGTTTTGAATAATTATAAATCTAGGTGAAATGAGTTCTCTGGTCCGGAATAAATATAAATCAATGATTTTCAGTATGAAATGTATGAATTTTGTTGCTAAAGTGAGTGAAGAGCCTAAAACTTCCAGGTACCCAGTTGAATTTATCAAGGCAAAATTACTTATTATGGATATCATTGCTGAGAAAAAAAATTTACAACTTGGCACAAAGTTAATGGCGAGTTGTATATACTTCCAGAGAAAGCAGACAAGCTATGTTTTGGCAGGATCCAAGATCCCTTTATCAAATGACAGTTACGGATCGCATAATACCAATGCATACAATCTGGAACAACCAATATGTGTGCTAAGAGATGCAGTTGCATGATGCGCTGAACACAGAGTATGGGTCTTCTCTTGTGTATTTGAGGGAGAAATTTCTGATCATTTTTGCCCACTTATCAGTAATAGCTTCTATCATACTTGAGATTTTCAAAATTAACAATTATTTTGTTTTTCATTAGGCTCAACAGGATGTGGAGAACAGTAGAGTGGTGTCTGTCATGTTAGAGAAAGCGTTACTGGGACAAGTAATTTATATCTCTATACTTACCCACTTATTTTCAGAGAATTTAAGTCATCAGTAATGTTTCCCTTTCTCTAGATTTTCTTTTGAAAGAAATTATGGAAATCAGGAATATGATCAAATCATGGCTAAGTGTATTGCTTATGAAGGTTCAGTGCAAAGAAATGTATCAGGAATTTTATCCCTTTGATTTCTTTCTCTTACCTAATTGCTCCAGCTAGGGTCTCAAGAACAACATTGAATAAAAGCGGTGAGAGCAGACAGCCTTGTCTTGTTCCTGATTTTAGTGGAAATGCTTTCAGTTTTTCTCTGTTTAGTATTATACTAACTGAGGGTTTAGCATATATAGCCTTTACAAAGTTCAGAAATGGTCCTTTGAACCCCATCCTTTCTAGAGTTTTGAACATAAAAGGGTGCTGGATTTTGTCAAAGGCCTTTTCTGCATCCATTGAGATGATCATATGGTTTTTGTCCTTGATTCTGTTTAAGTGGTGAATTGCATTAATTGTTTTGCGTGTGTTGAACCACCCCTGCATTCCTGGGATGAAGCCCACTTGATCATGATGGATTATTTTCTTGATAAGTTTTTGAATATGGTTTGCTATACTTTATTAAGGATTTTTGTATCCAAGTTCATAAGGGATATTGGTCTGTAGTTTTCTTTTTTTGATGCATCCTTGTCAGGTTTTGGTATCAGTTATGGTTGCTTCATAAAAAGTGGATGGGAGCATTCCCTCCTTTTCAATTTCTTGAAATAACTTCATAAGGAGAGGTGTTAGTTCCTCCTCAAAAGTGTGGTAAAAATCAGCGGAGAAGCCATCAGGTCCTGGGCTTTTCTTCTTTGGTAGACTTTTAATTGCGATTTGGATTTCAGTGCCTGTGATTGGGCCATTTAGGAAATCAATATCCTCCTGATTCAATTTAGGGATGTTATATGTGTCTAGAAATTTATCCATTTCTTCCAAGTTATCAAATTTGGAGGAGTATAGGTTTTCAAAATATGATCTTAAAATTTGTTGGATTTCTATGGGGTTGGTGGTGATCACTCCCTTTTCATTGGAGATTTTATTGATTTGCTTCTTTTCTGTCCTTCTTTTGGTTAGATTCACTAGGGTCCTATCTTGTTTATTTTTTCAAAGTACCAGCTCTTTGTTTCATCAATTCTTTTAATTGTTGTTTTGTTTTCAATTTCACTGATTTCAGCTCTGATCTTGATTATTTCCTGTCTTCTGCTGGCTTTGGGGTTAGACTGTTTTTCCTTTTGAAGTGCTTTGAGATGAAGAGTAAGCTTATTTATTTGGGATCGCTCTTCATTTTTAATGTGGGCACTCAGTGCTATGAATTTTCCCCTTAGGAAAGCTTTCATGCTGTCCCAGAGGTTTCGATATGATGTGTCTTCAATTTCCTTCTCTTCCAAGAATTTTTGGATTACTTCTTTCATGTATTCTTGGATCCATTCTTCATTTAATAGGGTATTATTCAATCTCCATGAATATGTGTGTTTTCTGTTATTATTATTGCTGTTGATCACTAGGGTCATAGTGCTGTGGTTTGAAAGGACACACGGGATGATGTTTACTTTTTTATATTTGCTGAGATTATCTTTTGAACCAGAATATGGGCTATTTTGGAAAAGGATCCATGTGTTGCAGAGAAGAAGGTATATTCTGCTAACTTGGGATGAAAAATTCTATATATGTCTATTAAGTCCATTTGGTTCGTGGAGTTATTTAGGCTGGAGGTTTCTTTGTTGATTTTTTGTTTTGATGATCTTTCTAATGGTGACAGCAGAGTGTTGAAGTCTCCCAATATTATTGTGTTGTGATCCACGAGTGGTTTGATGCCGTGAAGTAATTTATTCATATAGTTGGGTGCATTGTTGTTTGGAGAGTAAATATTAACTATGGTTATTTCTTCCTGTTGAAGGGTTCCTTTTAGTATTAAGTAGTGGTCTTCTTTATCTCTTTTGATTGATTTATGTTTGAAATTTACTTTGTCGGATATAAGTATAGCGACACCGGCTTGTTTTCTTGGGCCGTAAACATGGTAAATTTTTTTCCATCCTTTCACCCTTAATCTGTGGATGTCTTTGCCTGTTAGGTGAGTTTCTTGTAAGCAGCATATAGTTGGATTATGTTTTTTGATCCAGTCTGCAAGTCTGTGTCTTTTGAGTGGTGCATGTAGACCATTCACATTCAGTGTTAAGATAGAAGTGTGTAATTGAATCGTAGTCATTGTGTCTTATTTAGCTTGTTCTGTGGTTGCCTTGGTTAGTTATTGCTGGGTGATACTTTCACTGAATTTCTTCAGTTTGTTGGTTTTGGGTATCAGTTGCTTGGTCTTCTGTCTGGAGTATTTCCTTGAGATTCTTTGTAGGGCAGGTTTTCTGTTGACAAATTCTGCCAGTTTTGTTTTATCATGGCAAATTTTTATTTCTCCATCAAATTTGAAGTTGAGTTTTGCTGGGTATAGAATTCTAGGCTGCATGTTGTGGTCATTTAGATGTTGAAAGGTATTATTCCAAGACCTTCTTGCTTCCAGTGTCTGGGTTGAGAAGTCACATACAATTCTTATTGGCTTGCCTCTGAATATGATTTGGTGTTTCTCCCTTGCTGCTTTTAATATAGTTTCATTGGTATCCCTGTTGTACATTTTGAATATGATGTGTCTTGGTGAGTTTCCCTTTTGATTAGGCCTATTGGGTGTTCTGTAAGCTTCCTGGATGAGCATGTCAGATTCTATTTTTATGTGGGAAAATTTTCTTTCACGATTTCTTTGAGAATATTCCTCTTACCATTGGTGTGTCTCAATTTCTTCCTGTATTCCAGTTACTCTCAGATTGTTCCTTCTCATTTCATCCTAGACATTCTTGAAATACTGTTCATGATCTCTTAATTGTTTTTTCTTTTTTGGTGTCGGTGAGCTCTAGCTTGATCAACCTATCTTCTTTATCAGAAGTTCTTTCTTCAATAGCAGAGGTTCTATTTTCAACTGAAGTTAGTCTATTATTGAATTCTTTCATGGTCCCTTTCATGTCATTGACTGCTGATTTGAGGTCTGTTACCTCCTTTTTGAGAGAATCTATTTGTTTAATGATTGAGTCTTTCAAATCTTGGATTTTCTCTGTTATTCCCTTCATTATCTCTTCTTTTAAGTCACTGTTCCTTTTTGTTATCAGCACATTGATATATTGTTCTAGATTTTCATCCCGGTCCCTGGCCATAGTCCCCTTACCAGGGGAGTTTTGGGATTGAGGTGAACCTCTTTGAGTTTGATTCCTCATGACTGAAGAGATTCTTCTCTCTTATTTACCAGGTGAACCCTCAAAATACTGGAGAAAAGCTGGAGATTTTGTAATCAGTCTCGGAGGTGCTGGGGGAGTCTTTTGTCTTCAGATCGCCATCTTGGACTCTCCAGCTTTATTTTTAAGGGGGGGGGAAGAAAAAGAGAGTCAACTTTATTTAGTTTTTCATCTGGCCTTTGTTTCTTTGACACTCAGTTTTGTATGTGGTGCTGGGGTTCCTACCCAGATCCTTGCATATGCCAGCAAGTGCTCCAACTACTGAGCCACTGCTCCAGCCCCACACCATCAGATTTATTGTCTTGTTTTTGCTTAATGTAATCTTTTCCTTATGAAAATCATAAAATCCTTATTTTACAGAATTTTAGAATATATAATTCCCAGATTTGGGGATATGACATTTTCTTTTGTTCATGTTTGATAATTGTCCCTCTTACTGGTTCATTTTTCCTTATGGTTTGATTTTTGTTTTCTTTGTGAACTTAACATGTGAGGGATGTTTTTTCTGTGAGCCTTGTATTCCTTGGGCTGTGGATGAATAACCCAAGGAAGTGATATTTGCATTCTCTTAAATTCTTAACTGGTTCTGGATCACATTGCTTGAAAAATCAAATTTAGTGGTTCTAACTCCTTCTGGTTGGTATAAACTTGAACTCATCATCCAAGCATGGCACCATTTTGGGTTTCTAGCTTCTTGCCAGTAAGTCTTTTTCCATTGAAAGCACTGGCAGATGACAAACTGCTATACTGCTTCCTCCTTAGGAAGGCAGAGATTGGAGTATGTGGTGTTCCTATTTCTGTTTCATGATAGGGTACCTCTTTGTGGCTCCCTGATTAACCAAGGTTTTGTTCCAAAATGAACAGTCATAAACTTTACCTCTTATGCCCAGATAGTGATTGAAATCCCATCCACCAGCATATATTATTGATGTCTATATTCTGTATTTTGGACCCCATATTTTAAGCTTTTTTCTTAGTACTCTGACATTGAAATATGTCTTCATTTTTGGCACCTGTAGATTTTTCTAATTTTTTTTCTTGAGAATTGCTCTGATTTTACAAAAAATGTTTACTATACCCTACCCAGAAATTTCATATCATTGAGAGTAATAAGGTAATTTTGCTCATCAACTTCCAGTTTGCTAAATATTGACTCAAAGTTCCAATTGGATTTTTTCTTACTTTTTATTTTTAGTGAAATTATACATACTTATGATTAAATGGTATACAAGGATAATAATAAATTATGGGGGACAGATAATAAATGAAATCTTGGACAAAGTCTATTGCATCCGTCAACACTCCCAGTGATTATTTCCCCAGTTTCTAAATATATAATTGGGGTTGGTATGCTTGGCCATTGGCACGAACCCCATGTTGGGTCTTAATCTGAGAGGTAAGTTCTAGCATAATGGAAAATGTGAAGAGGAAACCTCTAAAACTATCCTCTACCACAGCAGAGGTAGTAAATCAATAATCAAGTTACACCCCATGGCAGGGGAATGGCAAAGATTAGTGCCACCTTAAGGATCTAAAGCAGGAGTTTGGAAAACTACACACAATGGACAAAATCTGGTGCATGACCAGTTTCTGCACAGCCTGCAAACTAAAAATGGTTTTTACATTTTTAAAGGATTGTTATATAATAAAAATATGCTTCAGAGACCATATGTGGTCTGAAAAGCCTAAAATCTTTACCATCTGGCTTTCCACAGAAAAAATTTGTTGGCCCCTTGTTTAACGTATGCAGGAGTGGTGGTCCCATTACATTTACTTAATTCACCTCTTTGGCTCTGATGGAAACTGAATGGATCCCACAGGCTGACTGCTGACTATGAAAAGATCAACCACATTATAGCCTCAAATAACAACCCTTACAGTACATATGCATGGTACCTTAGGCCAGAGTGGATTAATATGACATCAGATATAAGTATGTAGCCACTAATTTGGTGAATGTAAGTAATTTTGTTTTTAAAATATCAATCAGGAAATAGTTTGCATTTATATAGAAGGGACAATGTTATACATTTATACATTCGTCTCAGAGCTGTCTCCAGCCTTCTGTTATGATTTAGTCTAAATGCATTTGAAGCATCTTGGCATCTTTCAGATCATGATATACATTCATTATATCAATGGTATTATGTTGATTAATGAGATGAACAAGAAGTAGACATGGTGGCAACCCTGACATGACAGATAAACTCCAGAAAGTGAAATGTAACCATTGCAAAGATTTGGGATCCATCCATATCTGTAAAATGTTTAGAGGTTCATGATGAGGGGGCATAGCAAGATGACCTTTCTGAAATAGAAAACAAATGAACACATCTTTCTTTTGCTTAATTTGGATCATGCTATGGTTTGGATCTTGAATGTCCTCACGTCCAAAGGCTCATGTGTTGAAGGCTTTGTCCCTAGGGAGGTGCTTTTGTGAGATGATGGAAAACTTGTAAGAGGGGCGACCTAGTGGGAGGCCTCAGAGGGAAGGCCCTTGAAAGGAATTGTGGGATCTTGTTTCCCTTTTCTTTCTTCTTTTGCCTCCAGACCATGATGTGAATGATTTTGCTCCACCATGTTCTTGACATGCTATGCTGCCTCACCACAGTCTGAAAAGAAAAGGGCTGACTCCTTGGTTTATGGACTAGCTCCTATGAGCCCAATAAAACTTTTCTCTTTCTGTGCTTATTATCTCAAGTATTGCATTATAGTTATGATTATGAAAGGCTAACTCAAGACACAAATTTGAAGGGCTAGAGGACATAAGCAAATTACATGAATGGGATTGCCCACCATGGGTACATGAATGCTTCATGTTCAGGTTGCATATATCTATGTGGTGAGACCCTAGGACAATCTGAAGCAGAAGTAAAAATCCTCAGATGTCTTGCTTGATATTTGGGTCCAAGATGAAAATGACTGGCAGCTACAGTCAGGAGGTGGTCTTCAAATACTGTGTAAGCAAATCCTCCCAATCAATGAGTGCTGCACCTGGAGGACTACTTGTGCAGAATGAGAAATGGTTGGAAAAATACACCCCCCAAGCTTTTCTGGATAGAGGTTGGGAAGGAAGGAAGAAATGAAGATTAGGCTAGGGAGGTCTGGGGTAGTATGGGATTAACATATATACAAGTGGGCACTAAGTGTGGAAGTCTTTGAATGTGTCACACCCACTAGAGAACATCCTTCTTGGAAATAAAAATCAAGTAGACAAAATCACCAGGCCAATTGATATCTGCCAGTCTCTGTGTTTTGATACCCTGTGCAGGCATGAGGAGCATAGGGAGTGACTGAGGTGGCCCAGATGGAGGTTGCACTCAACTGTGTGCAGTCCTTCTTGCCACAGCTGATCTAGCAGCTGCCACTGCTGAATGCCTGACTTTCACCAAGCCTCTGTGAGGTAGTATCTTTTGAGATTCACTGGTCAGATCACATAGACCCCATCCAGAAGTTGCCAGCATCACAGGGTTTTGGAATGACTTGCTACAAGCACAGCACCAGCTTGGAGGATGGGGTGGCATCCTCTAGGACAGAGGGAATGTATTGGTATAAGAATTAAGAAAAGACTTACTTGAATGCATTACTCTAGTCAGTATTTCTTTCCTTTTCTTAGTTTTGAGTGAAGTTACAATTAAGGTAATAGTATATGTTACAGGAAAGCACAGGGTTAGGCCAAAAAGAACAAGTGGAACAGTTGCAGTCTATAAATCAGTTAAGTCATTGGAAATCCATTTTATGCTTTGATTTTCTTATGAAAAGAAAGTTGGGCAAGTACCCTTCCTGCACAATATAGCTGTGGACAGCACAATTATTTTATCAACCTACTGCTGACTCAATTTACCTCCCTAGAGAATGTGAAGTGTGTCTACCGATTCCTGGCTTCCTAAAGGCTGCTGTTACTACTCCCTTGGGCTCTGGATGGTTTCCAGATGACAGATTCTGAACTCATGCTAATCTGTCTACTAGGCAATTTACTAGCTGGATCAAAACAATAAACATGCATTGTGTTAAGAAATTAAGTTTTGTTTGGAAAAATACATCAACTTTTCCTTACTACTGTTAAGGTTGAGTTGAGAAAAAATTATTTTGCCAAATCCCCCACAGAAAGGTATGCTCTACATTTACTAATTTTATTGCTTTTGATGGAACTCAAGTTTATATCAAAATTTCCTCCCTGTAAAATGCATTTCTTTATCCAGCTTTCACATTGGAAAAATTGTTTTCTCCATATAACTCCTCTCTAAAATGCTTCTTGTCATTTCAAGTGGGAAACAAACTTGCTCTCCAAAACTCCACTCTCCCAACAAGACTAAACAGTCTATGCTTTTTTGACATAGTCACGTACATACTATTCACATTATTGGCTTTTGTTTGTGTGTAGCAGAATTCAGCAATGAATTTGCGTTATCCAGACCGTTTACATTAAATATTGGGATAAACCCTTTTTGCGCTGCATAGTGACAATGATTTCCAAATACTTATTAAATTCATTTTTTCCTATCATACAGGCAAATACCAATATTAAAGATGTTAAGAGACAGGCATAACTGAGTTTCAGTTGGTCAAAAACTAGAATGGACCAGGGTGAGTGTACCCTGTTCAGATCCTGATGAACAGGTCCTGATGATCTCTTTTCTCTTTCTTACAGGCTCTGAAAGGAATCACTTTGTTTTCTTCTCTCAGGTGCTTCCTATCTATTTGGAATTCTCTTCCCTCAAATCTTGACTGTTTTTCTAAATCTCTTTTTACTTTCACTCAAGAGACTCACAATGATCATTTTTCAGTGGGGCATTGATAATTAACTATGTGACCTTACACAAGATACTTATTTTTTTTTTTTTTTTGAGCTCAGTTCCTTCACAGTCAATTAACTGAAGAGAATAAGCACTGTTTTACAGCACTGTGGAAATTAAGTGAGCAGATTTGCATAGGAGTTGGTGTGTGTGGTAGACAGTTCTCAGTAAGTTTTTCCTTTCATTTTGCTCCTATATACGAATTGAAGCATGCAGGATTTTTTTTTTTTTTTAAAGAGAGAGGGACAGTGAGAGAGACAGAGAAAGAGAGAAACAACTTTATTTAGTTTTTCACATGGCCTTTGTTGCTCCGAGACTTTGATGTGTATGTGTCCTGGGGTTCATACTCCTGCATGCTGGGCAAGCACCACAGCCGCTGAGCCACCCCTCCAGCCCCAGGGTTGTTTTTAAATTGTTTAATTAATGTAAATTTATACTGATATTACAGTTGGTGGTTTTGATTATTATTTTCATGTATCTCATCTTTTTTTGGGTGTGTATATGTTACTGGAGCTAGACCCAGGGCCTCCAACATGCTAACCAAGTGCTCTACCATTGAGTTAAACCAGAGATCTTTTTATTTTAGTTTGAGATGATTTTTCTAAGTTGTCCAGGCAGGCCTTGACCTTCCAATCTTTCTGCCTCAGTCCTCCAGGTAGTTGGGATTATAGGTCTGTGCCACTGTGCCAGGCTCATTTATCTTATATTATTTGTTGCTATCATACAAATTTGAGGTGGGTGAGATTATTCATTATTCCTAATTTCAGATAAAGCTCAGGGAAATAGAAAGAAGTGGATAGATTCATAATACATTTAACAGCACAGCAGAAATGGAATGGGGGTGGTGACCTTGATTTCCTGGGTTGTGGTGTTGAGTAGAGACACCTCTACTTGAGTTGTGATATTGGAAACCAAAAGATGAATTCTGGAAATGCCTCCAAATATTAACAGATCAAAGCTGGGGAAAATAGTAAGAAACCAGACTGCTCTTCTAAATTTCTGGTCAGATGAAGCTAGATGAAGAAACCATAGCCTGGAAGAATTCTTTAGAAAGAGCCTGGGTTCCAAATATTTCTACTGAAGCTAATTACTTTCTTTTGTCATCTTAGCTAAAGTTGGCTATATGTGTAGGGATTGCCTAACTCTATGTTCTTGTGATTAATATCAAAATCCACTAAGGAGACTAACAGTTGATGTATATGTATAGATGGAAACACTACTGGTTTTTATGAGTGACATACCAGTGAATGTTTAGAATTTGTTCCCTACCATCCACTTAACAGATTGTTCTTGTGTACTTGGGATGTGCTAGTGACTCTGCTTGGTACAGGGATGATATCAGCAAAAAATCATCCCTAAGTTTATGGCAGTAGAAGATATATTTATAATTCAGTAATAGGAAAAATAATATATGAGATTCAGAAATTTTTTAAATTAAAAAGAATGAAAAATAGAAAGCAAAAACCAAATGTAATAGGTCTCATAATTTCCTTGCATTTGAAGTCATCAAATTGGTATCATCTACACTGATAATTAATTACATTAAGTACATTAATTACTTCTTAAAAAATTTAATAGCAGATAGAAACAAGTTCATTTTATTTATGATAGTTGCATTTGCACAAATGTATATTTCACATCTAAGTATACATTATCATTTCTTTTCCACTAATTTTTGTTTCCCTGTAGTGCAAATAGCACGTTAATATAACAGTAATATAATCAAATATACTAATTGTGTACGACATTAGCAAATATCTATTGCAAGTTACAGAAGAATTTTCTTGCTTTTATTGAAAGTGTTTATATAAATTTCTTAATGTTAAGGTTTTAATAATAACACTGAGGTAAGAAACGTTTTTATTACCAATTTATTACAGAAGAAAGGCATAGGTAAAGTTTCTAGATTAAGGTAACACAGATAAAAACTGGTGGAACTAGTCTTTAAACCCTTTCTGTTTCCACGGTATATGCTCTTTTAAATATCATATAATTTTATTTCTTTTTCAATAACTGCCTGAATGACATTTGCAAATTCTATTATTTCATTTTTTATCAATTTCAATAAAATAGTTCTACTTTACTAGAATATGGTATAATTGATTCAACCATACCAAATCTCTGGATTTGTAATTTTGTTACTAAATTGTTTTATATGATTACAGGGAAATTCATTAACTTAATCATTCAGTGAATATTTATTAGGGACCTATAATGTACTAGCTACTGATTTTTATTCTGAAAAATTGAGAAATAAAATATTAAACTACCTGGTTTCTAATTTCTCCAGCAGAAAATATTCTGATCAAGACCATCTGTCCAATAAAATCTGCATATGCAATTTCTAAATTTCCTATATTTTATTAAATCTAACTAGCTGGAAAAGAAAAATTCAAACCACTGTAAAGAAATGTGGGATTATGCATTACAAAGAAAATAGTCATTCAAAGTAATGAATAATCAAGTAATTTCATGACAAGGATGCTCTTAAGGAATGGATAAAATTCTTTAGTTACTTAAATTCCTTTGTAATTAAAATTAATATTTGAGGTTGATTTTTAAAATTAGGTTAAACATTTCCCTTGCATTCTTTTTAAATATGAAGTAAACTCCAGCTGGCTTCAGGTCAAATTTTCAAAAAATCCGATTAGTTGACAGACAGTGTGCCTGTATATTTGCATCCCTGCGTACAAAGTGAAGTTTTAATGACATTTTCTTTCCTTAAGAATTGAAAATGTATGGATATGGAATTAGTGCAGTCATTTGCAGGTCATTTCACTTTGCCTGGGGGTAAAGACCCAGGGAAATTTAACTCAGGGGTCCATGACCTATAATTTCTCTGCCTTTTTTCTATTCTAAATATGCCTGGTTGAGTGAGGGCAGAGCAGAAGCGATTGAGAAGCTAGCCATTCTAGGATGCTTGCCCCATTTTTAGAGTCTTTGAACAAAACAGAGATTTTTGTATCTGGATGAGTACATTATTCAAGATATGCTCTGACTTTGAAAGGATGTAGTTTCAGAGTTTTAGGTGCCTGGTAGTGTATAGAGCCAGGTTTTTTCAAATTTACACTTGGTAGGAGTCTAAATTTGGTAGGAATAAGAAATATGAAGTTTGTGTTTATCTTCTGTCGACCCTGAGAAGTTTAGAATGGGAAGGGAATTTGAAGGGCATGTGTTTCCCTAGATGTGAGAAGCTAGAAATCCAGAAAGACATTGTGGCTTGTTCAAGGCTACTGACTCCCTTGGTTGTTAGTGGAGCCACGTCCAGATCCCTGATGCTCTCTCATAATCTCTTTCCATCCCTGGACTTCCTTGGAGGGCAAAGCAACCATTAAAAACCTTCAATAATGAGGGTTTCTTTTCAATTGAATTAAAAGGAGTAAGTTAGTGTGTGTGTGTGTGTGTGTGTGTGTGTGTTTTGGATCAGCAATTCAGAGCATTAGATAGTCTTTTCTTTTATCTCCTCAAAACATAAAATCAGAGCCCAAAGCAAATACAACTAGACTATGAACATCTTGAATATTTACTAGAAGATTCTAGGATGGAAGTCATGCACTTCTTTTTTTTTTTTCCCCATGAGGACACCCTTAGGTTCTCAGTCAGACTTCCTGCTTTTCTTTCTGCATGTGAGTTTTAATTAACCAGTTAGAGGCAATCATGTAGAAAAGAGATAGATAGAAGCAATAGTAATAGTAAGACTTCATAGTTGATAAATGAATGGCAGAGATTAAATAATGTCATGCATGAGCACATATGAACTATCCAAGTTATGCTATTGACTTTGAATCCTCCCAACAAAGAGTACAGTCAGTAATTCTGTTTAACAAGTTGGGAAAGTATAATATATTTTATAATAATGCCTTTCAAACAGTAAGTATTATTATTTAACATTATAAAATTTTTTTAGATGATACATTTTTACTGAATAAATGAATCCTCAGGAATGCTAGATTAATTTGGATATTTTAGTTGGTAGTAAAAAGCATTAGACATTTTAAGGAAAAAAACAGTTACTTTATATGTAATTAGTAGTTAAATTACAAGTTTGAGACTTTCCTGCAAGTTGAGTGAGGTGAAGCATTAAAAGGTATTGGTAAAAGATATCCAATATAGGGGAAATAACAGTGAGTTCCACTGTATGTTTGACATATGTCCAGTTTTTGTTTTAGAAAATATGCTTTTAAAAAATCATGCACAGGAGCTGCAGGGATGGCTCAGAGGTCACAGCCCTTGCCTGGCATGCGTGAGGATGCGGGTTTGAATCGCAGCACCACGTATACAACAGTGTCAGAGTGAGGATGTAGGTTCAAACCCCAGCACCACATATACAATGGAGTGTTAGAGCAATGAAAGCCACATGAAAAACTAAATAAAAAAGTTGATTCTGTCTTACTGTCTCTCTCTCTTTTTTAAGAAAAAATTTGTGTGCAATTCAGTTTTATTCAGTTATATAGACCACTATCTAGAAGAGGAATGGCAAATATTTCTGTCTCCAGTGTCACCGCCAAATGATTGGTAATGAGCTATTTTGCATGTTACATTCAGGAAGATCTTGAGGCTGTATCTGGATTATCTAGATTTGGTGGGGAATAAACATTTAGAACAATTATCGATGTTCAAAATGGCATGGAAAAGAGAATGAGAGAATGGTGGCCCTTGTGCCATTTGCTCACAAACTCTGGCTTATGTCAATCATGGGCTATTTCCTTTCCCTACCACTTCAATTTTCATGTTACTACAATCAGCCATTGGTTTTATGTGCATGAACTCCAATGGACTTCAGTATTAGTGATGTGCAATAGGGGGGAGAACGGATAAATTGGATTTGAATCTCAGCTTCCCTAAGGACTAACATGAGCTCGAGAAATTTCCACAAATCTCAGTTAAAATACCTATAAAATAGGCATAATAAAATCTAATCTGTGGTTTTGATAGGATTAAATAGAAAACTGTAAGTAAAAATTTAGCTCTCCATTTGAAGTTGTTTAGATGTTTTCTTCTCTATCCAGTTCTGGTCAGTGCTTGGGGAATATAATGACATTTTGATACCAGTTTTAAGCATGATTTTATTGAAAAAAATAAATCTGTTACACAATACTTATATCTTCTAAAGAATAATATACATGAGGTTTAAATATTGGCTCAACTCTTCACTTGCATTAATGTAGACTACTGACAAATATACATTCCTTCTGTATACAACACTTTTATGAGTTTACATAATTGATGTACAAAGATAATTTATGTGTTCAGTCATTATAAAAACACTCTGAGAGATTACAGTAGTCTATGCCAGCTAAAAAAAGAAGAGTATACATGTCAAATATTATATGAACTTATAATGCTATAGATTTATTTCAGCAATTCCATTTATTATGAATTTTAGACAAGCCTTTGCAGAGCAGATCTTTGTCTCAAATATACTTAGTTTTCTCTTTTGCTGGTCTCACAAATTAGTTTTCAGAACTGCAGCCTGTCCAAGCACACCCTCTACTGGCTTATGTCTTTGATGCACCAACTCTTAGGTTGTAAGGAGACCTCAGAGAGGTTGCATTGATATTGCAAAAGATGACATCATCATAAGGGAAACACATAAATAAGTACACGTAGATTGTATTTTAGATCCTTGCCTTCTTAATATCTTATTTTAGAGAGAAGATTTAGTTCATTGTTCCTGAATTCCATACCACTTCTTAAAGTTTACAGACAGAATATCATCATTCCACTCTTTAGCACACATGTGCGCAAGTTCATGGCATGTTTAGGATATCCTGGGAAAAGAAAGGCAAAAGCTCTGTCTTTGTGGAGGTGGTGTTTTTCTTGGTGCCTCAAACAATAAACAAGTGTGTGTAATTTCAGATACAAGCATTCTGCAGAAGAGAAGTCTGTCATGGGTCCTTAATGATAGAGTGGTGGAGGAAGATCTTTCTAAAGAGGTGAGATTGGAGCTGAGACTAGAGTCAGTATAAGCAGACAAGCTGAAATCTAGGGACAAGTGACAACAAAGAAAGAATCCGTGACATGTTAGAGTTTGGGGTAGCTAATGAATAGAAGAAGCCAGAGTTACCAGAGCATGCTGGATAGAGAAGTAACTGAAATTAGGTAAAAGTGGTAGGCAGGGGTCAGCTCATTACAAAATCTGAAAAATCTCTGTAAGGGAAGCTATTAAAATTTTAAGCAGGAATGTGACATCATTTGACTTATATTTTAAAAATGTGACTCTGGCTACTCTGTGGAAAATGGGAGTATACATGTGTGTGTGAGTTCCTGTCTTCTTTTCTTTTTCTTTCTTCTTTTTTATTTTCTTTTTCATTGTCTTGTGGTGCTGATGCTTCACACATGCTAAGTATGTGCTCTTCCACTGAGCTACATCCCCAGTCCATGTCTCCCTTTTCTTATAAAGAATTCAATCTTGGGTCTCCAACCCAATGAATTTATCTAGTCCTATTCCCCTCCAAAAGGCCTTACCTCTAAAATACTGTAGTGGGATTAAGTTTCTACCCAGGTGAGGAAAATAAGGATCTAAGGATATGTTGTAGCATAATTCAGAAGTGAAAATCTGTGTTGACATGACCAAATAAGAGCAGTATGACTTGGGCCCAGGCAGATACTTTTGTTTATCCCTTACAATGGGAATATATGGACATCCCACTTTTTGAACTGAATATAGGTTAAGGTGAAAATTAAAAGTTAATTAAAAATATACTTAAACCATACTGCAGCTGCTTCTGCCTGAGTAAGGTTAATTTTTGTGTAAGGTTTAATCATCAATGATTATCACTCCAACTAGAAAAGTTTAAAATAACCTAGTGAACAACATAGTAAATATACTTTTTACAACTGTTTTTTAAAAGGATGTCAATTTAGAGGGCAGGTACTTTGAAGGAGAGAGAAGACATAATACAGAAAGTTCATATTTATAATAACTGAAATAGAGTATCACTTGTTGTAGAGGGACTATCACAGTCAGCTCTTCTATATTTGGGCTGCATCAATTTAAGACATAGCAAAGATACAATAAATGAAATGTGTTTTTTAAAAAAATTTCTTCATTTGGTTAAAGTTGCTTTTTCTGGGAGTGATATCACCGAGATGGTGGAGTGACATCATCAAGATGGTGGATTGACATCACCAAGATGGTAGAATGACATCACCAGAATGGTGGAGTGACATCACCAAGATGGCAGAGTTGAAGCCTTCATCCTCCCACAAAAAATTCAAATGCAGACAGTTAGTCATGAACTAAAATAGTCCCGAGAGGGCTCTTGGGTCCATTAAAACACCAGAAGCAACATAATTGATCAAAAAAGAAGAATGTCTCCAAACAAAAATTATCAATGGTGAGACTAGCGTACTAGAGATACCAAGTAATGGCCAGAGCAAGGATGAAGGGCAAGGGTTTTAGTGTCAGTCACATAGTGGCAAGCACTGTGGTCCCCAGGGGGGCTTTGTCACTGAAATAACTAATTAACATTCCCACTGGGGAATGATGGAGAGGACGACATCTCTGAACACTCATCCTCCACCCAAGAAGTCGGTGCTCTTGAGCTGCTCAGGGAAACGAGTGGCTAATTCTCCCAACCCCATGAGTTCCTGACCCTAGAGCTACTGCTGCTCCATGAGTGCCCACAGTCCAGTCCTGGACTTTGTGGGGCTGCATTGCAGCCATCCTTGCCTCAGACAGTGTAGCTGTTACTATAGTGAGCAAGTTTACACTCTGGGCCTAGGGACAAGCCCTTACTGTAGGTGGCTCAGCTCCACCTGGACCCTTGAGCCAGTTTAACTCTGCCCATACCCTCCCATTCTGGGCGGTAGAGGTGACAAAACTTGTTTGTAAATTCACAAATTGTTTGTAAAGAGACAAGAAAAAGAAAGAATCTAAGGATACATGATAGCATAACTGAGGTGTATAAATCTGTTTAACATGATTAAAATATAAGCAATGTGTCCAGTCCCAGGACAGATATTTTGTTTATCCAGTTGCATGAGTATGTGGGCATTCCACTTCCTAAGCATCTGTGTCTGTTACCAGTGCAGCAATGAGGGTGCCCACGCCCCAGGAATCAGTGCTATCACTGCCTCATATCCCAGATCCACATTTCTGCCGCATGTGTCCGTGCTTTAGCCCTCAGCTCCATTGCTGCTTCTTGGCACCACATACCAGAAACTGGTGCAACTTCCACCTCAAGTAGGCTTACGAAGCAAAACCAGAGCAAGAGGGATTCCCTTAGGCACAATTTCCTGGATGGAAGAAAAAGAGGTTAGGAGCTCTTTAGCAGCCATCACCACCAAAGACCCCAGCAACACTTACCCCGCTGTGGACATCTATAGCATTGGACACAGAGGATCCCTGCAAGGTCAGTCAGCAGTGACCTCAGCTGGGAGAGCTTAAGAGTTACACAGAAGGCCACCCAACTGATACCAAAATGGCTGCACCTCACTGAGCAAGGGCCCTCCTTGTCTCCCAGGGGAAGGTCTTTGCACAGTGAAGGTCCTTGAAGTCTGCAAGAGATGACAGCTTCACTGAATGCACAGACATAAAGAGAAAGCAAAGAGAAACATGAAAATGCCAGAGAAAATAACACCATCAAAAGTACACAATCATCTTCTAGCTCCTAACCCAAAAGAAATGGACATAGACAGGCTGCTGATCAAAGAATTCAAAACGATTATTTTAAGGAAGTTCATCAGATTTTGAGAGAGAAAAATAAATAGATGAAAAACAGAAAAACAATTCAGTGGGATCAAAGAAGCAATAAATTACCAAAATTAGAAATGTGAGATATTAAAACTATTATATAATTCCATATATGTAGCAATAAACATGTATACACATACACATATATACACATCAAATAAACTCTGGAGTTGAAAATTACAGTTATGAAATGAGAAATATAATAGAGGACATCAAAAGCAAAATTGATTAAACAGAAGGAAAAATATCTGTGCACCTGAAAATAGGAGATATATGTATATACACACAAATATATATAGTCAGGGAAAAAAGGATAAAAAGGAATGAAGAAAGCTTATGAAATTTATGGAATGGAGTTAAAAGTATGAATATTTGAGTTGCAGTAGTCAAAGGAGATGGAGATACAAACAGAAGACTTATTTAAAGAGATAAGAGTAGAAAAATTTCCAAATCTAAAGAAAGATATAAATATCCAGCAAAAGGGAGGTCAAAAGTATCCGGTCATATTCAATTCTAGGAAGACTACATCCAGACTCGAATTGTCAAAAATTAAAGACAAGTGGGGGATTCTGAAAGCAGTGTAACAAAAGACTCAAAGTGCGTGTAAGACATTTTCAACTGGCAATCAGCAACACCTTACAGGACAGAAGAGAATGGTGTATATTACCAAGTGTTCAAGCAAAAAGGCTTACCAATCACAAATGCTATGATTGGCAAAGTTGTGCTTCAGAAATGAAGGAAAAATGAAAACTTCTCTAGACAGATGATAATTAGAAACACAAAAACAGACAAATTCATAACACCCTAAGACTGTAATGGTTGTGCATAAATAACCTAACTTTAGGGGGTTAAAAAACAAACCATTAATGAAAGGTAAAATAATTTATTAAGTAACATGACATTAAAAGATGCAAATTGTGACATAAAAATGCAAAATGTGGGAGGAGGCAAAGTAAAAGTGTAATTATTTTATGTAAAGATAAGTTGTTATCAACTTAAAATAGCCTGTTATAATTATGTTTTAAGTGAGTATCGTTATGACTACAAGGCAAAAGCTTGTAGTAGATACCAAAAAAAAAAAAAAAAGAAAAAAAGTGAATAATAGCATACCATTAGAAGTAATCATTTAGGGGTTGGGGATTTAGCTCAGTGGCAAAGCACTTGCCTAGCATGCACAAGGCCCCAAGTTTGGTCCTCAGCCCTGAAAAAAAAAAAAAGTGATCATTTAATCACAAATGAAGACAGCAAGAGAGGAAGAAAGGAACAAAAGATTATAAAACAACCAGAACATGATCAACAAAATGGCAATGCTAAGTTCTAAATGCTTGAGTATAAATTAATTGTGAAAGATTTGTTCACTTGGAGACTGTAAAACACTGATGAAAGAAACTAAAGAAGGCAAGATAAATGGAAAAATTCCCCATGTCTATGCATTGGAAGAATTAATATTAAAATGCCCTTTTTTGCCAAAATAATCTGCAGATTCAGTGCAATCCCTATCAAAATCCAATGACTTTTTTTTCACACAAATAGAATAAACAATCATAAAACGCACATGGAATCTCAGAAGACCTCAAATAGTCAGAGAAACCTTGAGGAAAGATAACAAAAAAATACCTGATTCCAAAATCTGCTACAAAACTAAGGTATTCAAAACAGCACAGTGCTGGCATGAAAACAGACACACAGACAAATGGAACAGGATAGAAAGCCCAGAAATAAATACACACATTTAAGGTAAGTTGATTTTTGACAAGACTGCCAAGAACACGCAATAAAGAAAGGATAGCCCCTTCAATAAATGGTCCTAGGTAAACTGGATAACCATGGGAGGAACAATGAAATCAGACTTGTATTTCTCATCATTTACAACAATCAATTAAGAATGGGTGAAAGCCTTAAATATAAAACCTATTTATTAAAACAATTAGAAAAAAACATGGGGAAAGCTCCAGACATTGGTCAGGGCAATGATTTTTTATATGGTCCCCAAAGTCCAAGCAACATAAGTGAAAATAAAGAAATGGGATTATTTCAGATTTAATATTTTCTGCACAGGAAAGGAAACAATAAAGAGACAACCTATGGAATAGAGAATATATTTGCAAACCATATATCTGATAAGAAGTTAATATCCAAAATGTATATGAAACTCAAATAACTCAATAGCAAGAAATCAGATAGCTAATTTAAAAAATGGGCACAAGTCCTGGATAGACATTTCTCAAAATAAGACTCACAGACAGGCAGCAAGTAAACATAGAAATACTAGGCATCACTGTACGTCAGGGAAGCACAAATTTAAAGCATGATAAAATATCATATAGTGCTTGTCAGAATGGTTGTTCTTGAAAAGATGGAAATAGACATCAGCAAGGGTGTAGAGGAAAAAGAATTCTTGTATATTCTTGCAGGGAATGTAAATTAGTATAGTCCTGGAAACAGTATGGAGTTTCCTCAAAAAATTTAAAACAGAACTGCCGTACTATCCCACAATGTGAATGCATGTGCCCAGGGTACAAAATCAGCATGCCAAAGGGCCTTCTGCACTCTGTGCTCAGTCTTGGTGCCCATCAACAGGTGAATGCATAAAGACCACGTGGTAATACACGACGGACTATGAACCAGTCTTAAAGAAGAAAGTTTGTCATTTGTAGATAGACCTGGAGGACATTATTTTAGGTGAAATAAACCAGGCACAGCAAGGCAAATAGTGTCTGATCTCACATAACGGGAAATTTTAAAAAAAAGTAAAATTCAGAAATAGGGAGTAGAATATTGTTTGTCAGAGGCTGGGGAGTGGGGAATTGGGGGAACTCTTAATCAAAATACATAAAATTTTGGTTAGATGGGAGGAATAATTCTGAAAGATCTATTGTAGAACAAGGTGACTACAGCTAATAACAACTGAATTTACAATTGGAAATTGCTAGGAGAGTATATTTTGTTTTTACCACAAAACAAAGTAAAACAAAAGTAGATGGTGTAATGGATCTATACTTGATTTAGCCATTTCATAACATATTCATACATCAAAACATTAGGCTTTACATCACACCTTCATAAAATACCTTCTAATAAGCCTTTAAATTTCTATGTGGTATCAGTTTTAATGTTTCCTTTATTATCTTGAATATTATTTATTTGGTTTCTCTTTTGCAGTCTAGCTAAATTTTTCTCTCTTGCAGTCTAGCAAAAAGTTCTGTCCATTTCATCTATCTTTTCAAAGAACCAACACTTTGTTTTACTGACCTTTTCTATTGTTCTTTTCGATTCTATTTTACATAGTTCTGCTATTTCATTTATTATTTCTTTCCTTCTGAAGTTTTGGATCTGTTTGTTCTTGCTTTTCTAAGATCTTGTGATGAATCATTAGCTTGTTCATTTAAAAAAATTTTTTTGATGTAGGCATTCATTGCTGTAGACTTTCCTCTTAATACTGCTTTTTCTATATCCTAGGGATTTTGATATCTTGTGGTTCCATTTTAATTTGCTTCAAAGAAGTTTTTTTTAAATTTTTTTTATTTTTGAACAACCATACAAGTTTTTAACAAAATACTATAAAATGTGTATATATTCTGGATATTGCAATTACCCCCAGGAGTGCCCCCCTCAATTACCCTCCCTTATCCCACCCTTCCCCTTCCCACAATATCTGTAAAAAAAGTATTAGATTGTAAAACATTACATCTTATCTGGATTTAACACATGCTAATAGACCAACTTTCTCACTGTCCAGGGTCTAGTCCCCACCTCCACAGATGAGTGGAGACAATCGACCCTTAGTTCTCTGGGTTAAGCTGATTTTACTCAGCATGATCTCTTCCATAGCCATCCATTGACCTTCTAAGGCTGAAATATCATTGTTTCTAATTGCTGTGTAAAATTCCATGGTATACATGTACCACAGTTTTTGGATCCATTCTTCCTGTGAGGGACATCTGGGTTGTTTCCATAGCCTAGCAATAGTAAATTGTGCTGATATGAACATAGATATTGCTGTGTCACTGTAATGTGCTGATTCTAAGTCCCCTGGAAAGATACCCAGGAGTGGAATAGCAGGGTCGTATGGTGGAGTCATCCCTAGTTTTTTGAGGATTCTCCACACTGCTTTCCAGAGGGGCTGTACCAGTCTGCAGCTCCACCAACAGTGTGTTAGTGTGCCTATCTCTCCACAGCCCCTCCAGCATC
>PVKS010018072.1:0-40829 GCA_004027875.1 Aplodontia rufa
CCCCTGCTCCTCCATCATCTCCCCCCCCCACTCACCCCTGCTCCTCCATCATCTCCTGCAGCTCCATGCACTTGAGCTCCACCCGCCGCTTGCGCTCGTGGTCCAGGATCTCTCGGTGCGCGCGCTTCACCAGGCCCGGCTCGGCGGCGCGCAGCTCCTCCTCTGCCCGCGGCCAGGCACCCGAGGAGGCGCCGGGCTGTGGGAAGCCGTTGGCGGCGTCCGGTGGGGACGGCATGCTGGTCGCCCCGTTGTTCACGGCGGAGGTCATGGCTGGTGGCCGCTGGCCCTGCGGGACAGACAGACCCAGGCGGAATGGTGACCTCTGGGCCACCTGCTAAGCTCCCTTTGCGAGTTAATCCTGGAGGTTGAAGGGCCCACTCATGGCTCTAATCCGCTTCCTCTCAGGCTGCAGAATGGACAGAGGACAGGGTGCACCTGTGGGTCACACCTTGGGGCGTGAATGGGGTTGGACACGGCTGTCCCCATCTGTAAGTGGGTGGACGCAGGCTGGATAAGGTGGCCTCTAAGGGCTCTAGGCTGCATCTCCAGGGTAACTACCTGGGACAGCCCTCTCTGCCTTGCACAGATGCCTGGGTCACGCCCCCTGCTTGGCGCTGCCCAGAACTCCAGAATCTTTGCTAGTTTTCTTCTTTCTTTCTTTTTCTTTCTTTCTTTCGAAAGAGGGGACAGTGAGAGAGAGAGAAAGAGATAAGCAATTTTTACTTAGTTTTTCGTGTGACTTTCCTTCCTCGGAGACTTCGTTGTGTACATGGTGCTGGGGTTTGAACTTGCGTACTTGTGCGTTCCAGGCAAGCGCTGTAACCGCCGAGCCACTGCTCCAGCCCCTAGTTTTATTTCTTTCTAGTTTTCCCTTCAGGCTCAGCTTAAACCATTCACAAGCACCCCAGCCCATTGACCTGGGGCTGTCTAGTAGGCGCACAGACTAGATGCCCAGTCTGTGCCCAGGGCAGCTTTGCAGATAAGGGAAGCTGAGGCCTTCTCCAGGTCCCCACTCCAGGGCGATCAGGCTAATCGCTCCAAATCCAACATTCCAGGTGTGAGTCTCACCCACACTGAAGGTGCAAGACTGTCACCCCCTTTGTTCTGGAGACACTGTTTCTAATGATGTGACCAAAGACGACACTGACATTAGCTTTCCAGGAGCCAAATCCTTTTGCAGGCTTATGGTGTAGTGGGAGTCAGAATAGCCTGGAGATAAGAAGCCCTGGTTTCTTAGGTATGACTCTGGGCTAGGTTCAAAGCAACCCCCGCCCCAGCCAAGAGCTTCTACCTTAACAGAGGGGAGGCACCTCCTGAGCTATTTCCATTTCCTTTCTCCAAGGCTCTGCTAGTTGCTAAGCAACAGGGAGGCCTCATTCCCAGGGAGTGGGAGGGGAAGGAAGGGAGGGAGGGGGAAGGTAGAGAGAGATGGGATTGGACTTGCCTGGACATCCTGGACGGGGCCTTCCCAGCAACACCCCTCTCCCTTCACACACATACTCCTGGCCTCAGAGTGGTGGGGAGGGGATGCTTAGAGCCACAGAAACTGGAAGGCAGAAAGGGGGACTGTGAAAGAAAGGAGGCTCTGAAGGGGACAGAGTGACAGCAATCATGAGAACATAAGCTTCCCTTATATGTCCTGAGTTCCAAGATCTTGGGTTCTAGGCCACTGTCCTTCACTCCTTGCTGTGTGACCCTGAGGATGGTGCTGTTCCTCTCTGAGTCCCTGCCTGTGCTTGGGAGCAGCACCCAGACTCCTCAGTAGATGGGAGTTCCTGGGGGCTCACAGACTGAAGCTGATCTTCTGACCCACTCTGTACCCCCAAACCTCTGTCCTCAGACCAACCCTGCACCCCAGTTCCACCAGAGTTTCTCCTAGGATACTCCACTAGCACCACCCACTCTCTGTGCCCCAGACAGTTGTGGGAGCCCTGCTACAATGCCTGGCTGACTGGTGACCGTCCTTCTCTTGTTCACCGGAGTCATAGACAGGTGTGGAGCAAGGGGACCCTCATCGCCCTGCCCTCCCGCCACCCAGTTCACTTGTGACCAAGTTTGATCTCCCATCCCCTCTTCTCAACACGGTTCCCATTTGTCCCTGTGCTCTCCTTCAATCCACGTGCCTCCTTCTGGTGCATGGCCTCAGCTTCCTGCCAGCCTCCCTGGGCTCAGCTCCGCATCCTCCACCAGCCACCTGGAGGATCAGCAGGAGCTCCTGGCCCGACCTCGTGCCTACCACGGCCTTCACCGCTTTGCCTCTACGCCCTTCTTGCTGTTCCCTATCCTGGGATACTCTTCAACTGACTCCTAGTTGTCCTCAAAGTCACTGCTCATAGGCATCGTCACCCTCCAGAAGTCTTTCCTCCTCCCTCTGCCTGGTGCCACCCTCCCAGAACTCTTGCTGCTGGCACTGTGGGTCCACAGGTTGGGCCCCTGCATGGGGGAGGGGTGGTTTCCAACTCTAGTGCCAGCCAGGAGCCTAACACTTGTGCCACTCAATACACATGACAAAGGGAGGTGGGTAGAGGGTCAGATGGCAGAGTCCACAGGGTGTAGGGCCCTTTGCTCTCTGCTTCTGCCATCTGGCAACTTCACCCCTTGCTCTTTTACCCATTTTGTGCAGAGCTTCAGATCAAACTCAGGGTCTTGTGTAGGCCTCTCCCAGCCACACCCCATCCTGAGCCAACCTTCAGTCCCCAGCCCCAGCACGTGGCCTCACTTCTCTCCTGTGCCTTTGGCTGGGCTGTTTCCCGGCTGGAATTTCTTTTTTCAATCTGCTTTTTTTTGTTGTTTGTTTTTTCCTTTGTTTATTTGTGAATGTGGTGCTGGGGTTCGAACCCTGGCATGTGCTCTACTCCTGAACCACCTCTCCAGCCACTTGGCCGGAATTTCATTTCTCCCTTTCTCAACTCAGCCTTCAGAGCCCAGCCCAAATGTCACCTCCTACTGGAACTTTCCTCTCTTCCAGGAAGTTTGAGTCATTCCCTCCTGGTGCTCTCAGCTTTTGTCGTATCTGTGTTAGGACATTTAGATCCCGAGGTCCAGTTTGTTTGCATATGACTCCCTCCAGAGCTCTTAAGTGGAGGGACTTTGCAGCTCCTCAAGCCTCCTGCCCCCCCAGCACCTGGCGATGCAGGAAGCACCCTGAGGGTGTGGGAAGAAGGTACTGAGACTCCAGCCCTGGAACTGCTCTGTACATCTTTCCCCTGTCCCCACACTGGAACTTGACCAAGCTCCAGGGGAGCAGGGAAGGAAAAATGACAGAAATAGTTCTGACTGTCAGACCTCCAAGCCTGGAGTGATTCTATGCCCAGCCCAGGATAATGCCTGGTGACACTGGCTGCAGAGATGACTGAGGGCCCAAGGGCAGTGGTGGGAAGGCTGGAGCTGGAAGGTGCACTCTGGATTCCCACCAGGACAGATGGCAGATTCCACCAACATCACCTGGCGTGTGTTGCAGAGGCACCAGGAGGAACCTGAGGCAGATCATTCAAAGGATGACCCCTGAACTCCTGTAGGAGGGGCTGAGCTCCTAAGAGTGACACATGGCACACCAAGCTCACTTCCCAGTCACTAACTAGGGGGCATTTTCTTTCAAAAGTCATCCTGAGACTTCTTAAGGACCAGAAGATATTGCACCGGTGGGTACCAATACAGGTCAAGAATTCCTAATCCAAAAATCCAGAATCAGAAATGCCCCACAATCGGAAACTTTTTGAGCGGCTGTCATGATTCCACAGGTGGAAAATTCCATATCAGAGCTTATGTGATGGGTTGCAGTCAAAACACAGACTATGTTTTGACAATATGGTATAAAATGACCTGCAGGCTGTGTATCTAGGTGATATAAAGAATAAACGAGTCTCACGGTCCCATCCCTTAGACATCTCATTATGTACATGCAAATACTCCCAAACCTGAACAAATTTGAAATCTGAAAATCTTCTGGTTCCAAGTATTTTGGATAAGGAATATTCAGCCTGTACTGCGTACTGTTGTAATTGGCCGATTGATTGAGCTATGCTCAAAGGCAGCTGATTAATGGGTCAGCGTCATATTCGATGCAGGTATGTGACGGAAGACCACAGCACTCCGTCAGCACCCACGCCTCTATTCACCATCGACTGGCTGGAACACTTATAGCCTGAAGATCAGATTCACCGAGGACACAGTCTGAGAGGGAGCGCAAATATAGTCAGAATCTAAAAGGAATCAACAGATGGAGAAAATGGAACGGAGCTAAAAAGGTGGGAAAGGATAGTGAGAAACTCCACATGCTGAGGCTGGGTCCCAAACTAACATTCTAAAATGGGAATGGAGTAGATGGAGTTTAGAAGTAGTATATTTAGGAAGGATTTCGGGATTTTCAATGATCACAGACTCAATTTTAGTCAACATCAAGATGTGGCTGTCAGAGGTCGTCTGTACAAACTTCAGCTATGTCAATAAAAATGCCATGCCTGGAAAGGGGAGATTACAGGACGATACAGGTGGCCAGAATCTCCATCTTCAAATGTTTGAAGGGTGGGAGAAGATTTAGGTCAGCCTGGGTCAAAAGTTCTGAGATGTTTGTTAGAAGTCGAGATCTCTAACTAGGGCTGACAGATTTGGCAAATAACAACACAGGATGTCTCATTAGATTAAATTTGAATTTCATGAATTTCATATTTGGGACATACTTCTAAAAAATTATTCGTTGTTTATCTGAAATTCAAATTTAATTGGGTGTCCTATATTTTATATGTCAATCAATTTACAATGTACCCCAGATCTACTGAATCAAAATCTCTGGGTGTGAGATGGCTAAGATTCCCCAGGTAATTCCGATGTAGCCCATCCTGGGCCAGCGATTGGGAGGAAGTGGTCTACAGCAGCCTTCGGAAATTTTATGGAACATCAGAATCATCCAGGGAGCTCGTTAACACATACGTTGTGGGCCCTACTCTCTGAGTCTCCAGCTTAGAGATGGAGCTTGATAATTTGCATTTCTCCTCTCTCTCTCTCTCTCTCTCTGTTTTTGAACTGGAGAGTGAACCCATGGGTGCTTTACCACTCAGCTACATCCTCAGTCCTTTTTACTTTTTATTTTGAGACAGGGTCTCTTAAAGTTGCTGAGGATCTTTTTTTTTTTTTAAGAGAGAAACAATTTTATTTAGTTTTTCACATGGCCTTCCATGCTCCAACACTTAGTTGTGTATGTGGTGCTGGGGTTTGAACCCGGGTCCTCGGGCTTGCCAGGCAAGCATCGAAACCACTGAGCCACAGCTCCAGCCCCTGCTGAGGATCTTACTAAGTTGCTGAGGCTGACCTCTTGCTTCTGTCTCCCAAGTTGCTGGGATTACAGGTGTGTGCCACTAAGATCAGCAGAAATTTTGCATTTCTGGGGTGGAGCAGTGGCTCAGCAGTCACAGTTCTTGCCTGGCATGCGTGAGGACACAAGTTTGGACCCCAGCACCACAACAAAGTGTTGGAGCAACAAAAACCACATGAAAAACGAAATAAAATTGATTCTCTCTTTTTCTCTCTCTTACTGTCCCTCTCTTTTAATTTTTTTTTTTTTTTGCATTTCTAACAAGTCCTCAAGTGACACTGATGCTGCTAGTCCTTGGACCACAAAGTCGTGGCTAGGCTGGATGGCTCCAGAAGACTAAGCCAGGACTCTTGCAAAGATGTCACCTAGTGTCAACTTCAGCTCAGTCTGAAAGAAAAAGAATTGTTTAGTAACAACCAAAAGTCTTTAAAGCTAATCAGTTCATCCCAGGATGAGTGAGCTCCCTATTCAAATAAGAGATAGACAGCATAGTACTCAGCCACTGAGCAAACACTCACCCAGCATCCTCTCTGGGATCTACCCTGTTATAAGCTGAGATGAGCAAGACCCCACTCTGGTTCTCTGAAAGTAGCGGTGTATTGTGGTCAAAGGGAACTTGAGAAGTGTTCCACCAGTGCCTGACTGGAGGGGGCGTGAGACATGGATACTATAGCAGGTATTATTCTGTTGCATTTGAGAAAAAAAATGGGCCAGTGGCAGGACCTGTGATTGACAGGTTGTGGGGTAGGGGTAGTGTCTTGATGGCCCTGGGTCTGTAGCTTGTGTGACCAGGTGTGTGATGTAGCTATGATGGGGAACACAGAGGGCAAACTGGGGGTGTGTTGAGGGTGAGGGATTGATGGGGTCAAGCTGGAAATAGGGAGTCTAGAGTATAACCCTATTGCTAATCCTAATCCCAAGCCTAGCATGTCCTCATCCTTGGACATCCAACTGCATCTCTTTGGAGGCAAAGAGGAAGTCTTTTGTCCACTGCTGATTGACTTGAGACGTTGAGCAAGTTCCTCATTCTCTCCAGACCTTGCTTCTCCACTGGAAAGTGAGAGGGCTGGACTCAAAGACCCCGCAGGTCCTTTGCCACTCTGGAGTCTGGGTAATACTAACTCTGTACATGTACCATTAATCCTCCATCTCACTCTTTCCTGCTGGAGGTAACCAGGGACCAGAGCTACACTGTCCACCTCTGAGCCGCATCTGGGGCTTTCCCGAGTGCCGAGTCAGGTCCCAAGGGCAAGCCCAAATGCTGGAGCCAGCTGAACCCACGTGAGGATTAAGTCACAAAACTCTAATTTAATGCCTGCCCATGGGGGAGCACCCCCTCTTCTGCCAGCCAGGAATGGCTAAAGGGCCAGAGGACTGATGAGTGGGTCCCTGGGCTTGCTTCTTGCCCCAGGTCCCAGCCAGAGCCTCCTGAGCAGGCCTGGCCACAGACTGGAAGTCCAGCCCTGCTGATGATTAACTGAATGCAAAACAGCCCATCTGTACGGTAGGATCCAATCTGTTCCAGAAGCTCAGCGGCTGACGGGCACCAAGGCTGTTTAGCTAATAGGTCATCACTCATTTGAGGCTCAGAGGGGAAGCTGCTCAGGTCAGTAGTGCCTGGACAAACGCGGGGGAGGGAGCAGGCTTTAGTGAGCAGTGGACTCAGATGGTTAAGCCTGATTTGAAGGGGAGAGGGCTGTACTCTTTGGGAATTCAAGAGCTGGGTGACCGTGTGCATGGGACTTAAACTCTCTGTGCCTGGGTTGTCTTGCCTGTCATATGGAACTAAGAACTGCACCCTCCTCATAGGCTTGTGGTAAGGATGAATGCCCATGACATGCCAGCCCAGGTGTACGACGGACATCTCAGGTGGTGCTGGGGATCATTCTTTTAGCTGTCAGTGGTGATTGCCTATTTTGGATGTGGTGAGTGTGAGCAGTCCCTGTGTGTCTCAGGTGGAGATGTCTGGGAAGGCCCGGGTCATGGGTCTGGTGCCTCAGTCTGAGATCTGGGCCTGATGTGGGCATCATTGTCACAGAGCTGGAGACTGAGACTGGAGCAAACAAAGTTGCTGTATGGGAAGGGCAGGTGCAGGGAGGAGAGAGTAGAGGCCAAGCCCAGGCAGTGGGGAGGCATCATTCGGAGGAGCTTGATGAGGACCTGGACTGCTTCCCCTCCCCTGCTGCTGGCCTCTGCAAACTGCCCGCCCCAGTTCCTCGCTGGCCACGCCTCAGGCGTTCAGCACCACGGACAGCACCCACGCCACAGCCCTGGGGCGCCCTTCGTCCTGGGGCTCAAGCCTCTCTCAGCTCCTTTCCCTGTCCCTGCCTTCGGAGACCTACTTCTCCAGTGACTCAGGGCCTTCACACCCTCAAAGACATGGTTCCCACAGTGTGGAGGAATCTGTGCAGTCACACGCAATTTAACCACCTTATCAGCACTGAGTTCTGCTGTCCCCCGCTGGACCCACAATAGGGCACACTAGATAAGAAGCGCTGGATTTGGGGTCAGCAGACTTCAGCTTGAATTTAGCGATCAGTGGGAGCCAGGAAAGTGCCCCAGCCTCAGTTTTCTCACCTGTAGAATGGAGATGCTACTCTCGAACTCGTGGCATGGTGGGATCATTCATCCTTTTTTTCAGTGACAAGCTTATTATGGAGACAGGTCCTCTCTGCCCTGCCCCCAGTGGGGGAAGCAAAAAGGAGAGCAGAGAGGGTCTCCTGCCTGCGATGGTGAGGGAAGGTTTTGCAGAGGGAACAGGTTTGAAGCTGTCCTCTGGAACGTGAGTCTTCTCCAGTAAGGAACAGGGTGTCTAGGCAGGAGACTCTACAGGGCCTGGCAAGATCCAGGGACCCAGGAGAGATGAGATGCTCGATGCGGGAGGTGGCATTCCTGTGAAGGTGGGGATTTTGAACCCTGGATAAGACCTTTCAGAGAAAAAGAAGGGGTGGGCAGGGACACTCCTCCTGAGTTTGCTGGAGGAAAAAGATTCTTTGTAACTGTCAGGAACGTGACTGAACTGACAAATGCACATGAAACTGGGTACTTAGGTTATGAAACTAAGTCTGGGCCTTAGAAAAGATGAGTGTGAGGTGACAATGGGTTGCCAAGATCTTTTCCAAGCTGGAGAAGCCATCTCCACTGTGGAGGAATCTAGGCAGGTCCCTCCCCACCCCCAAGCCCTGGACACCAGGCTGCACCCATGATGTGACACTGACATGTTCCCTGGAATATGCTCCTGCTGACCCACCCCCCTGCCCTGTGGGGACCCTCCTCCAGACCTCCAGCCGAGGAGCAGGGTCAGGGCCAACAGTGGCCTCAGCAGCTGCTGCTGCAATGGACTGGGAGCTCCCATGCTCCTTGCCCAAAGTGGAGGGCTGGGGAGTAAGGGCCACAACACTGAGATACCCCAAGAGCTCTAGGGCTGAGTCACTCATTCATGGCAGCAACTTCCTGGGCGGCTACTCTGGTACCCGGATGACAAATGAGAAATGCAGGGGGAGAGGAATGGGGGATGCATGGCACGGATGTGGGACTGAGCTGGGCTGGGTGGGGAGGAGTGAAGCTGGAAGGTCTTCCTGGAGGAGGAATCTTGAAGTGTAAGTGGGAGTTCGAGGGGGCAAGAAGGGGAGGAAGGGAGTCCTGGTGGGGGGGGGCATGAGGAAGACAGAAGGAAGTGCATGGCTGTGGACAGTGGGGTCCAGGAGGCCAGGAGATGAGCAAGGGCCAGCCTGAGAAGCTAGGGCCACACTCTGCAGGCAGAAGGGAGTCAGTGAAGGTTATTTTGCTGGGGAAATTGTGGCCCGATTTTCATTTTAAAAAGATCTCTCTTGCAGCCTGGTGCCCTCATCTTGGGTTGCCTTTGGAGGGAGGTCTGGTCCCAAAGGATGGCCCAGTCCACACTAGCCAAGACAGACTGTGCAAATCAGCCAGCAGCAGAAGAGCCAGCCCTACCCACCTGGCCCAAATCTCTTCCTGTGTGGCCCGTAAGTGACCTAACGTCTATGCTCAGGCTGCACATTGGGAAAATGCAGTGAGTACCCCTGTTCGTGAGGGATGTGGGAATTAATATACGCACAGTGCAGTGTGCAGGGACAATAAGCTCTATGTATTAAGTGTGAGCTGTGACTGTCATCCGTGAATGATGCCAACCAGTCTAAACTCTACAGGTATGATAAGACTAGTTAGAAATACAGACCAGGCATAAATCAGATCTGGTACAAATCACACCACTCCAAGTCACCAGCAAAGGATAATAGGCCGATAAGGTTGCTTTTCACAGGTTCCAACCCACAGAGGCAGCAGGGCTGGGAGGAGGAGGGCAGTGGCAGCGAGAGGGTTACCAGTGAGCTTCCTCCCTGCCTCCTTGGAGTCTCTCTGGGGAGGCACTGGCGCTGCTGTTTGTTACCCAACCCTTCAGAAGATGCTGCGCTGGGGGAGGGAGAAATGCTGAAAGCCTTCCTTTCAATTATTCAGCAGCTGGAGCTTCCTGCGGTCCTACTGGAGCTGGAGGAAGAACTTGGCCAGATCCCCCAGGCTGGGCCTGGGGGGGCTGGGGGAGGAGGGCTGGCTCCAGGAGGGGCAGGCAGCCTGGCCTGTGCCTTGGCGGCATCCCTTGAGGCCCCTCTCCTCCTCTCCTCTGCCCAGTCTAGGGTTGGGTCCAGCCATGCCTGGCAAGAGTTGGCCCGACTCCTTCCCTGCGGCATCAGTCTGTGGTGCTGACTGGGGGCTGTGGAGCTGGCAAAGTCCTCAGAGCCAAGTTGGGGTACCCAGGGCAGCAAGGCAGGGAAGGGAGCCTGCTGACTTCAGGAGAAAGCTCAGGCAGCTTCGCAAAACTTGGGTCCTGAGCAACCTGTCCAGCCCCAGGCTAGCACCTGCCTTGCATGCTGCTCCACCCGGGAACACACAGGTCCATGCTATTCCCTGTGCCTAGAGCGCTTTTCCTCTTTCACTCTTCCTGCAAGTCCAGTCGAGGGTCACCTCCTCTGTGAAGCCTTCCTGACCTCCTGGAAGGAGGTCCTGGGGGATGTGCCCTTGCTGCCATCCTCTGGCTGCCACTCTCAGCATTCACCTCGTCCTGCCATGTTTGCTCCCTGACCAGCTGAGGGCTCTCTAAGGGCAGAACCCTGTCCCTCATGCCAGCACAGGGCTTCGACAGTGCAGCCGTCTGTGAGCGTCTGCTGAAACCCTGCCTGGGTCTGCTTGTGCTTTTCCACTGCAGTCCAGAGACTGATGGGAAAGGTCCTGGTCACTGCTCTGTACACCCAGGCTCTAGGTGTTGACATTAGCACAGGCCACACCGTCTCCAACTCCACAAGCTCTGCCTCTGAGTGGATCAGAAGTTCTTGCCTGGCACCAGCCTCCTGCCCACCAGCGAGGGCCCCTATCTATGTTGACTCCAATTTGGATTCCCAGAGTGGAAGTCTGGGTGGCAGGTCCCCAGGGACAAGGAGGCCTCCAAGGAGCTGTGTGCTTCCTACGGAGTGACCACAGTGCAGGCAGGACAGCCCAGGTGAGACCAGTGCAGACCCCTGTGGCCCAGGATGGACCCAGCCAAATCAACAGAGCACAGCAGGGACCCTGCATTCTAGTCACAAAGATCCAGATCAGAACAGGACAGGACAGGCAATATTAACCATTGAAAATAATACAGACTCATTCAAGCCGGTGGACAGACCTGATAGACCGAGCTGATGTCAAACAAGCAAGAGACATTTCAGTCCCCCTTCCCCTACATTCTGATGGAACAAAGGAATCCCTGTCCCAACCAGCCCACCCTGCTCCTCCTTGGGGGCCCCTGTGACCTTCAGAGAAGCTGTTATCTTCCAGATGGGTAGCGGCTCACCTGTGACTGCCTGAGCTAGAATGAGAATTTGGGGATGGGGGTTGGGGATGCCTCCAAAGGACAGTTCCAGCTCAGCCTGAGAAAGACCTGAGCTGTCACTGACAGGATGGGCTGCAGTGAGGTACAAGCCAGAGGGTCCTGGGTCAGGTCTCCCACAATGGCCTCTGGGGTGGCTGACCCGCCCTGAAATCGGAGGAGCTCATGTGCTCTCCCAGTCTTGCATAGCTTCTTTCTCCCCCCCACAGGATCAGAACCTCCCAGGTCTCACCTGGGAGCTGGGCTGATGGAGGTAAGATGGGCCAGGAATTCCATGACCAGATCCCTGTTCCTTTTTGGGTCTTGGTTTCTCTTATCTGGAACTCAGGGACCTGGATACTGATAGGTTCTGGGTGGGGCTGGGTTTTTGAGTCCCTGGCAGTCCAAGACTGAGAAGAATCCATTTTGGGAGGCAACATGTCTCTCCCCACCCTCCAGGAGCAGTCAGTAAGGAAGGGTGGGTGCTGGACAGACAGGACTCTTCCACCCACCAGGGAGCATGCAGGAGAAGCTAGGGGCAGCTGCCTCCACTGCCCACACAATCTCATTATGGAAAATTCCCTCTATTGACTCAGCTCTAATCAGGCAGGCTGCCCAGGGCATCCCCCCCAGGTTCCTGCTGGGCTGGCTGAGATCAAAGAGAGAGCCGGGCTGGGGGCTGGAGCATCGCCTGCCTTTCCCATCGATCCAGATGCGCCTCTTGTTGCTAGGCAACAGCCTCTAGTCTCTCCCAGTCCTTCCTTCCCTGGGGGCTGCAGGATTGGGCAGTAAAAGGGGAGAGACCCTACATTCACTCTCCATGTCTTCCCTTACCATGCGAGACCTCTGTCACCAAGCTGGGAGCTGCTCTTCCTGCTAGGGAGGCTGGAGGCTCCCCTCCCATGTTGGCAGTCTGACCCTCCCACCACCACCAGCCTCTTCTCTCCTCCCATTTGTATGATCTCCAGCATACTGGATATCTGCACCTCTGCTCCGTGGAAACTATCTTTTGAGAAGACAGCCTGGGGACTCACCAGTGAGGAAACTGAGGCTCAGAGAGAGAAGGGACCCCTGGGGTCCATGGAGAAGTGAAGACTGCAGGCTCCTGACTCCCAGTCCAGCATTGGACTTGATACAGGAACCATTTCATCTTGAGAGGATGTCTCTGAAGACAAACTCACACTCGGTTTTTGAATGGGTTGGCTTTTTTTTTTCCTTCCTGAAACGTAGGATGCATTTCATAGTAGCTTTTAGTTGTTGTTGCTTCAAGTGCTCTGATTTTAAACTGTAAGTTGTGTTTTTAAACAGGCACTGAAATGTGCTGTGGGTTTGAGGGGCTGTAATTGACTAAATAGTGCAAATCTGATCATTTTATCGCAGTTTAATATTTTGCATATTTTATCTACCCTATACTGCTCATCTCTCGTTCTCTCTTTTTGACTGAATATGCATGCTGTGTCCCAGCATTTATTATGTAGTGACCTACTTGAATCATGGCTTAGTTAGAATTTTGAGGTCTCTCTCCCTCTAAGGCCTTTACAACCCTGAGGATGCAGGAAGGAAAGTTGGTTACTCCTTCCCTTGGTCCCTGTCAAACCTTTTTTTATGCAACTGAGGGAGAAGAGGTGATGATGGGTCCAATGGCTCAGCCCTGCGAGCTTCCAGGAGGTGCTCAGTGCCTGGGTGGCAGCCATGGTGGCCTCAGTTCTGCGCCTGCCTGCCACCCGCCCACCCTCAGCTCTACAGTGTGGCAAGAGCTCGTCTGACTCCTTTGCCCAGCGCCAGTCACACACTTCAGCTCTGAGAGGCACAGCTTTCCAGGGTCCTCGACAAATGGTAACCAATTAATGTCAATTAATCTGATTAGCCTAAATAGTTAATTAAGCAGTTAATTAACAACATCATTGACAATAACCCACATCTCCTAAGGGATGGTGGGTGGGAGGCAGGAATGGTGGGTGAGGGTGGAAGAGAGGCCCTCTGCAATGGGAAGGGGTGAGCCCCTTATGGTCACCCTATCATCCTGGGAGTGATGATTACTCAATGAAGCTGTGGCCTGAGTCACCACCTAGCTTGTCCATCAGGCCAGAAACTTTATAAGGGTGTTTGAGCCCACCCCAGCCACAAACAAGCCTTCTCCAGGTCCCTGGCCAGGTTCTACAGGGTCTTCTGTGGGAGAGGCTGAACATCAGCAGCACAGAGGCTGAGAAGTCCTTCTGTCTGGGAAGCTGTGCCACCCTAAAATCCCAAAGGGGAGCCCCACCTCTGCTTCCATTGCCCCCTCCCCAGACCAAGCCCCTCATAGCTTATAACCTCATCAGGGCCATGGGCTTCCCCGAGCTGCAGAGCAGCCTCGGGAGGGGACTGTTGTCTTTCAACCCATCCTGCAGACAAGGAAACTGAGCACCTCAGCGTGCCAGCCCTGGGCTTGCACTGGACACCTGCAGCAATGAATGACATGGGTCCTTGCCCTCCAAGGGCAGCCATTCAGGGCATCCTGGAACTGCACAATCCCTGTGGTTGTACCGGCTCTGAGCTAGGGGATGCGTGCCTTGTTGAGCACCTCTCTGTGCCTGAGTTTCCTTCAGCTATGGCTGCCTCCTTCATAGGATGCCTTGAGGAAGAGCTGGGTTGACATCAGGCAATGTGGTCTGGCATGGGGGAAATCGAGATGGAAGAGGACAGAGAATAAAAGCGGGAAGCAAGAAGTAGCCCTAGGCACCTGTGGACATGCAGCAGAAGAGAGCTTGGCGCAAGACATCACGCAGAACAGATCTGGGCAGAGCCTGAAGTTCAAGGAGGTAGAGGAAGAGGGAAGAAGGGCATCCAGGCGAAGGGAGCTGAATAGGCATGGCACGGAGGTCCTGGTGCTCGGCCCCAGTGCATCGTCACCTGGGGGCTTTCAAAGTGCCTACCCCAGACTCCCCACCCCAGTTCTCACTCAGTCATTTGGGGTGGGTCCTAGGAATTTGCGTATCATGGGCTGTTCTAGAAATATGGAGACACCTTCAGATCATGTTCTGGGAATCCCAGGCTGGCCTCAGGCCATATGACCCAAGTTCTGAAAGCACGCCACAGTCCCCTGTTCTCTCCATCTGTCCAAATTGTGCTCGTCCTTCAGAGATGACCTTTCTGAATCCACTCTGGCCTGCACTTAGCTGCAGGGAACCTTCCTTGTGCGTTATGCTGCCCACAGGAGAAGGCAGAGCCTCACCTGGCATTAAGCCCCCTGCAGCTCCCTCTCTAGATGGGTCCTTGCCTCCCTGACCTGGGCCCTGACTCTCCTGCCACACTATTGCCCAAGCGCTGGTGCCCTTTCCTCCTCCATGTCTCCGCTCCTGCTGTCCTCTCTGCCAGAAGTGCCCTTTCCCTCTGGCAAACCTGTACTCATCCAAAGTGGTCCATCTGTGAAGCCAGCTCCAAAGTCAACCAGGCAGGCAGCCCTTCCCTGCAGCAGAGCCCTGACTACCCTCAGATCTCCACAGCAACCTACTTCCATCCAGAAATCTTCCCAACTTATGAGCTGCCCTGTGCTCCTCCCTTTATCCAGTGTACACCCTGGGCTGGACAGTGACAGTGGCAATGAAGCTGCTAAGTTCAGAGGAGCTGCCGAGCATGTACTTGATGAATGGGTAAATGAATGAATGGGTGGTGACCATATCTGCTTTCTGCTGTCCAAGGAGCAGGGGGCAGTGGAAGAGAGCATTCCAGGGCAGAGAAGATAGGGGTGCTCTAGGTGAATAATGGGTGGGTCCCATGGACCAAGAAGCATGTGTCAGACAGGGCCAGACAGGGTTGGGGACAGGACTGCCCAGAGGCACAATGTGCTGAGGATCCCAGCTTTCCCACCTCCCCGGTTCCTGTCTGAAGCCCCCTCTGGTGTCCTGGTGGAGGAGGGCTGCCCTTCCAGGCCTGAAGCCCACTCTCCCAGCCTGGGGTCTCCATCTGATAGCAAGGGCTGATATCAGCTGGGGACAGCTGGGGGCAGGCAGGCTACCCACCTCCATCCTTCCCATCCTTGCACCTGCCCCTTCTTCCTGGTCTTCCTTTCTCTCTGGGTAAGCTCAGAGCACATGCACACCACCCCTGCTGACTCTTTCAGGGGCCAGCACTGCCCCCTCTTCAGTTGCCATCGTCTCCTGCCAGGTGAGCCCAGCAGCCCCTCTCTGCCTCTTTGCCCTTGTGTCATTCTCTCCTGCTCCTCCCTGACTCTGCTGCAGTGAGTGGGTTTCCTGAAGTGCCCACCTGATCATTCTGTGACACTGCTCCAAGGCTTTCAGCGACTCTCGCTGCTATCCCATGGATGCCCAGCTCCTACAGTGGTTTTCAAGGTTCTTCAAGGCCTAACCCAGTCTGCACCCAGGGAGTGCCCTCTGTCCCTGGCATTGCCCTCTGTTCTGACTACATTAGTCACCTCATCCTCCCCTTAACCCAGCCAGGACTGTCATATCTGGGTGCAGTTCTCTGGAGTGTCATTCCTCTGGCAATCTTCATGAGAGGAGAGGCAATGTCACCTGAAACATCACCTCTTCCCATACGACTATGGGTAACTTAGTTCTAGCAGAACACCAAGGGGTCATTATTGCCAGTGCGCACAACTGCCTGCCTTTCCCACTGGTCTGGGCCGGTGTCAGATCCACCTCTGTGTCCTCGGGGCTCATACTATGCCCAGACAATAGGAGCTGCTCACTAAATGTCCGCTGCATAGTCTCCCCCACTCAGACGATGCTCAGCACCTCTAAGGAACATGCTAGACCTTCTCCTTGCTGAGGTGCTTTCATACTATTACCCAACTCACTTAATAGCACCTGAGGCAGGTACTATTTACTATTCCCATTTTACAGAACTGAGGGTGGGTTGGGGGCCCAGGTGAGATCAGAGCCCAGCAGCTTGGGGATCGCCTGATTCCAGTTCTGAGCTGTGTTCTCTCCAGGGGATGTGTGACCCTCTCATACTTCTCCCCGCCCACAGCTTTGGCCACTCCCTGCCTCAGTCCCTCTGACTGACCTGTCCCAGGTCACACAGCATCTTCTCCAAGGGAAACCTATAGCTGAAGATGTGCCCACCCAAGATGGGAGGCCAGACTCTCTCCACTCTCACTGACTTCCCAGAAAGCTGCTCCACCCTTTAGGACCATAACCATGAAAGGATTTGATCCCCAGCACCAGGTGGAAAAAGTATGATTTCTGAAAAATCTTTAAAAGCACCTGAGAATGCTCAAGAGAGAGTGAAAAATGAGATTCAGAGCTCTCCCAACAGCACGCTCCTGGTCATTGTCTATGGGCACATGGGAAAAGCCTGCGAGGAGGAACCCCACTTCATTCTCACTGCTTATCTTTGGACACTAGGATCCTTACTTTATTTTCCCCTTGGTTTCTGAGTTTTCCAAGGCTGGAACAATGAAAACATGCCATTCTTAAAATCAGAAGAATTCAGCGCAATTGCTTTGACCTGCCTCCATCCTGGGGAGTTCTGGGGAATGCACGCAGGGAGGGAGCTCAGTGTCACAGCTCCCCAGCTGAGGAAGGGGCTCAGATCCCAGGGTCCAGGGAACTCAGTCCAGCCTCCTTGTAGCCCTCAGAGTACCTGGCAGGATACTGAGGGAGCCAGGCACTGCCTGCCAGATTCAGCTGGCACCATAGCCTCTGCAGTGGGAAGGAGGCCAGGGCAAGGACAGAGGGAGGCTGAGGCCTGGCTGCCTGCTGAGAAAGCAGCACCGCAGACCCGGCAGGCTGGTGGCTTTTAGCTATAGGGGGTGTTCTGGAGGTTGGGGTGCCTCCAGAGCCAAGGCATATGTGGCTACTGAGGCCCTTTCCCCAGATCATTAGTCAGCCTGAACCTGACTCACCTGCCCAGGGCCCCTGAGAGTCCCATTCTGAATGACATGGGACCAACAGGGAATGGCACTATTGCCCTCCTGAGCTCATGACCCAAAAGAGAAAGAAGGAACAGAAAATCACTGTGAGGGGCTCGAGCAGTGGCTCAGTGTTATGGTGCTTGTCTGGCATGCACAAGGATGCGGGTTAGAAACCCAGCACCACGTGCACCAAGTTTCAGAGCAACAAAAGCCCCATGAAAAACTAAATAAAATTGATTTTTTTTAAAAAAATAAATCACTGGTGAGCTGGTGCCTATAATCCCAGTGACTTGGGAAGCTAAGGTGGGAAGATCACAAGTTCAAGGCCAGCCACAGCAACTTATTGAGACCTTGTGTCAAAATAAAAAATAGAAAGGACAGCTTAGTGGTAGAGAGTCCCTGGGTTCAGTCTCCCATAGAAAAAACAAAAATAAAAAAGCAAAACCTAGGCTGGGCCAGACTGGGATCTCTGATTGTTGGCAGTGAGCCTTCTATTCTTCTGGGCCTCTGCCCCATCTTGGTCCCTCTTCTCCTCTCCATCTTATACAGTCCCCCACCTCACCAAACTCCTCCCCACTTGTTGACTGCAGGTTTCCTCTGAGTGCCACCTCTCTGACCCTTCTTCCCACAATCCTGCTGCCCCGCAGTGGTTCCCCTCTCTTTGAGCTTCCCAGTCTTTCGCTGAGCCAGTGTTGGAACTGACAAGGAACTTTGACTCTTGCTGGGCCTGGCTGTGCAGTCTGGACTAGTTGCCTCGCTGAGTCAATCTTGCTCAGGCCCCGCCTCCTCTCCAGAACACCAGCTGCAGAATCACTTTTTCTCCCCCAAACACCATGAATCAGTCTTCACTATCTCACCCTGCTTCTTTCCTGCACCTGTGCATGCGATCCTGGGGCCTGGTGAGGGAAACATTCTAGGAGGAATGCAGAGGGCATCGACTGTCCCTGCAGGTCACCTTAAACTCAGAACCAGGGGTGCCTGACCTTGGCTCAACCAGAGTCCCGGGATCCCCAGGTGAGCCGCGGGGCTTCTTCAGGATGTATTTTCCTCTCGAGTTAGGACTAGCCTGTCATGAGGAGGGATGGGTAAATTTGAAATATCAGCTGCAACTAATAAATCAAACTGTGAAACCCTGGAGGTGACTTTTATCCCTGCTGATGGAACCACAGGCTTCCTGATGTACAGATAGATACAGCAGAGAGGTTTAAACTGTGGCTCTGATGGGGACTTTGGAGGTTATCCAGTCAACACCTATCATTTTATGGTTAGGGACACCCAGACCCAGAGAGGGGTAGGGAGATGTTCAAGGTCACACAAAAGAACAAGAGCAGAGCTGGGACCAGAGAGAATGTCTCTAGATTCCTGTCTTCAAGCTCCTCAGTTCCTCTACTACTTCCCATGACTCCTCGTAGCCCACAGTGACCCTTGTCCAGGAAAGCCTGGAGAACTGGGACAATGTGGTACTGTGGGAGCCTCCCAGGGTGCCTGAGGGAGTGGCTTGGGTTTTGCCAAGACCCTGCTCATGACCTTGGGAAAGTCACACCACATTTCTAGACCTTGTTTTGCTCCTCTGTCAAAGGGAGGCAGCAGCACCTTGGGGGCCAGGTTACATGTGAGTAGGATGAGAACATTTGTGTGAAGGGCTGGGCCCATGGGCAAGGGCTCAGAGTGTGTAGGAGAGAAGGAAGAGAAGCTGCCAACTTCCTTATTGGTACCCCGGCTGGCTTCTGGGATAGGAGGAGCTACGACTTTGTCCCTGGGGTTTATGTAGACAGTAAGAGACACTGACTCCAGCAGTGCTGGCAGCCACATGTCACCATGGGCCATCTCAGGGCGAAAAGACTGAGCACTCCGAAAGGAACAGGAGGAAAAGGTGGGATGTGGGTGCAGCAGTGAGCAGATGGTCTGTCAGACCCAGACTCCTGCTTTGGAGGTGGGACAATGGTGGGCGTGGGTTGCGGTGGGGGCATCCAGTTGCCATTCAGAGTACATTCAACCTCCAAATGTTCCAGTGACCTTGGGGGAGTTGTCTCTTTACTGCACTGAACAGTCTCACCCATGTGCCTCAGGCTCCCCACCTGTAAATCTGGCCAATCAAGAAACTGGCAGTTAACTGAGCCTTGATATCAAGAGGTTGGGACAGCTGTCAACAACACTTCTGCCCCAGGGAAGACAGCTTGATTGGTTTTGTGACCTTGGAAAAGTCACTCATGCCTTATTTCTCAGCTCTGAAACAGGTACAATGCTGACTTTCTTGGAAAGCTTTGGTGAGGACTGAGCCCAGGACAGCATTGAGCTTGGTATGATGCCCTTGACCACAGTTCATCTCCTCTGGTAGGAGAAAGACAAGCTTCAAGCACTGCTAAACACTTTCCCACCTTTGTCCAGTACCCCCTTCAGGAATTCTTATTTGTATTCTATTTACTAACACTCAACCAGCATCTTACAGATTCAAAGTAGTTTCTCATCTATTATCTGGATGAATTCTTCCAACAGCAAAGGAAATATTGTTAACACTATCCCTGTCTTGCTCATTGGGAAATAAGCTCAGAAAGGTTAAGTGGCTTACCTGAGGTCACGTAACCTAGATTTGATCCCATGCCTCTCTGACTTCAGAGTCCATGACTCCCAACCCTCCCACCCCCACTGCTGAAAACCCAATCCACTCTTCAGTCACTCTTCAAGAATTCCTCCTCCATCCCTCACAGGAGAGTGGGATGGGGAATAAAGGTAAGGAACCAAAATCTTGGTGTTGTGTGGGAGCTCTTTCCTAGGCCAATTTGGTCCTATTTCAGGCTGGGAGAGAATTTGGCACAAGCTGGGATCATGACCTTAAGATGCCCCCTGCACAGAAGAACTGTCCTGTCCCTGATCTGCTCTCTAATCCCTTGACCCAGGACAAAAGACCAGTCCAGGCCCCCAGTGCCAGGAGAGGAGTGAGTGACCCGTTTATGGGGGGGGGGTGAGAGCTTATGCCTGGGAAGAGCACAGGCACTGGAGCACCAGGTCAGACCTGGGTGCCTTTCTGTTGCTCTCCCCAGATCTGTCCTCATAATGGACCTGCTGCCAGGAGCAGGAACAGCAGGAGGCTTCAACACTGTCCAGGCAGGGAGCCCTGGGAGGGCGGAGGAGGAGGCAGCAGGGCAGAGGCTGCAGTCTCTTTTCTCTGTCTTCCAATTTACAAAGAATTTGCCAAGGGGCTGGGCCCACTCTGGGCTGCAGAAACTCTCTCTGGGAATCCAGAGCGTCCACTGAGAACCCGCCTCCAAACTCCTAGTGGCTAATATCTCATCTGTGTCCTCTATCCTCTACCCAGTGTGAGAGTAAATGCCAGCCTGTGAGACCCAGTTCTCGTTGCCAGCTCCTGCCTCTCCAGGGGCATTTGGATAGCTGGGAAAGGGGCCAGAGTGTCCCCAATGCGCGCACCCCCTGCTGGACAGAGGCCCAGCATCCAGGTTGGGGCCTCCACTCCTGCCAGTGCCCAGCCTCACCACAGGGTCCCTGCATTTGTCCCTTCCCTGGGGAGTAGGTCCGTCTCCTGAGTTGGGGGAGGGCAACTGGATTGCGGATGGGGGCCTCCCTGCCTTCCCCATGGGCAGGGCCATGATCATTTATGCCCAGGAGAGTCCTGGCCGTGACCCCACAGGGCTCTCACTTTCTCCATCTCTCCCCGTGAAAAGAACAGCGCTCATCTCTGTTCCCCAGGTGCTTCACACCCCCGGACAGAACTCTACCAGTCCCCCAGCACTGACCCTCTGCTGCGGGGCCTGCAGACCCGGGTCAGCGGCTAGGGAGGCCCGAGGTTCAGCCCAGCCCCAGCCCCTCTGGGAAATGCCCCCGCCCCACCACGGGCTCTCACCTCCCTGCTGACCGCCGCGCTCTACCGGGCGCTGGAGCCAGGCCCCGCCGCCCCGCTGGTCCGGGCCGCCTCCTCGCCTCGGCTTGGCTCGGCAGGGCAGCTCCGCGGCCCCCGCGGGCCCGCCCGCGCCCTCCGTCTTCCCGCGGGTGCCGCCGCCGCCGATTGCTGAAATGCTGGACAGCGCACAACCATAGAGCCGCCTCGGGTCCGCCCGCTGGCCAGAGCGGCCCGACGCCCGGAGCCCACGGCGCCCTCTTCAGGAGAGGAGGGCCATCGCCGCCAAGGCAAGGGGCGCTCCGCGGGGACTTCCGCTCCACCGCTAGCAGGTGGGGCGCGTCGGCTCCGAGGGGCACCTGGGGCAAGAGAGGTTATTAATTTAGATCTGAGAGTGGCACTTGGTATCCAGGGTTGCCCACGCTGCTGGCGTCTAAGAGGACTCTGGTGTCCGGTTAGGGGACACCCCCGGAACGTCCTTGCCATTATGTTTCCTGGTGGTCGGTCCAAGGCAGGGCGGTGTCAGGCGTGAGACAACCCAATGGGAAGCGAAACTTGAGAATGGAATCACTGGGTTCGGAGGAAGGGAACCTGAGTTCAAGTTGACAAGACCTTGGGCAGCCCGTATCCCTTTTAGCCCTTACGGTGAACAGGGTGAATGGAGAAAATTCAGGGGTGGGAGCATTGAGAGCCCAGAGACCTTTTCCTAGTGGAAGCCAGGATGGTGGAGGGACCTGCTTAGAGCCAGCAGAGGTGTCTCCAATGCGGTCGCAGGGGGCAGGGCTAGAAGTGCCTGAGTGGCTCAGAGGCTGAGAGGGAAGTCAGCTTGCGGGAGACCCAGTTCTCAAGGCCAGCTCCTATCTCCCCAGGGACATGGATAGCTGGGAAAGGGGCCGGACTGTCCCCTATGTGGGCACCCCCTGCTGGACACAGGCCCAGCATCCTGTGGGGTGCAGCATGGGGTGCAGATTCTAAGAAACGTTTGTATGACACTGAGCACCATCTCTGGGTTCCGTGTGTGGGTCTGGGTGTGTTTGTACCCATCTGTGGATCTGTTTCGTTTTTCTTTTTTTAGAGAGTATGTGTGAGAGAGAAAATCAACTTCATTTTTTTTTTCATCTGGGTTTTGTTTTTCTGACACTTAGTGTATGTGGTGCTGGGGTTTGAACCTGAGTCCCTGTGCATGTCAGGCAAGAGCTGTAACTGCTGAGCCCCCACTCCAGCCTCTGTGGGTCTGTTTCTGTATCCCCGTCTTTCTGGAGTCTGTCTCTTCCCCTTCCCTCTATCTTTCTCCAGGCTTCTTCACCACCTGTGTCTTTACAGTGTGTAATGGGTGTGTGTCTGCGTATGGGGGTTAGGATCCTGTTTGAAGAACAAAGATTGAGGGTGGAGAAGAGGGGTGGGCTGCAGCTGCTGCTGCCAGTACTGCAGTCCCAGAGCCCCAAGGGTGAGTCCTCAGCTGCTCTCCTGCCTTCTGGCTGCATGAATATTTCATCTACTGGGGCTCTGGGCTGCCCAAGCACCAGTCAGCCCGCTCCCCTGCCTGGCTGGGCCTCCCAAGACAGAGCAGGGAGCAGCAGGCAGATCAAGAGCTGGGGCCCCAGAGGCCCTGCAGCTCTTTTGTTGCATGAGGAACTCTGGCTGGGTGTGTGAAGAGGGGTGGTCGAGGGCCAGAGGCAGTGCAGGGACATGGCGCCCTCTCCCCTCAATGAGCCCATTCCTTAGCTGAAGCTGTCTTTACGAAACTGCCACATTGATTTGGATCCGAATCAGCCATGGCCTCAACTCTGTTTGGACCAAGTGCTTGGGCACACCTCCTCCTGCCCTCCCCTTGTCTCTCTGTAGCTCCTGCCTCCCTGGCGTCACCGTGGGAGGTGTTTAGGGGAGCCTGAAAGCAAACTTCCCCAGCTGCATTGGGGCCCTTGGTCCACTAGGGATGGGGAACCCTGGAAGCCTGTGCTGTGTCTTGGTCCCCATCATCCCTTGCGGGCCCTTGTCCTGGATCAGTTTTCCTGCTTAGCATGCTAATTTTCCAAAAAGTGCCCCTGCCCCTTTCAACTCTGCTCAACAAAGGACAGCACCATTTGTGCTGGTTTTGCTCTGCTGGCTCCATTCTCTGTCTGGGCCTGGGGAGGTCGACCTCTCCGCACCCATTACCCAGACTCCCCTGCTCTTGGCTCCTGGCCGGGTTCACCCACCGTGGGAGCAGAGAGTGGTGAGGGGTTTATTCAACGTTACAGCGGAGCCAGCTGACCTCGCACCGGAACCTCTGAAACTGGGAGGCAAAAGAAATCCTTCCTCCTTTAGGCACACTTTCTCAGGCATTTTGTCACAGCAATGGAAAGGCGACGAACACAACCTGGAAATGGACTTGCAGGACGATGCGTTAATTCTAGGCTGAAGCTTTCGAGGAAGGGACATGCTGTTTTCACAGCCATGTCACCGTTGTGCGTTCCCACCGGAAAGACCATTTTTGAAACCAATGGCCATCCTGAAGGAGGAGCGGTGGTATTGGCTGGTGTTTATTGGTGGTACTTTATTCTTATTACACTTCTTTGCATGTGCTGATTGGTCATTTGTCCAGCTGCTATGTGGTACCCTTATTTTTTCTTATTGTCCTCTGTAATATTACTCATCCTCTGGGCTTGATTCTGGCTTTGCACTCTAGACCTTGAGGTCTGTGAGGCCAAGGACTTTGCTCACTGCTTAGTCCCAGCTCTGGCACATAGTAGGTGCTCAGTGACCATGTGTTGATTGAGTGTCTAAACGCTCCACTAGTTTCTCGATCCATCTTCTGCCTAGTCTCACCAGCCAACAATTTGTTTGTCTGATATTCTGCCGTCAGAAAGCAACAGTGCCATGAATAAGCCTGTCCAAAGTGACATGGGGGGGGTGCCGCTGACTCAGCACCTCGCATCTGGAGTGGATTCATGCTTTCCAGCCAGACTCACTCGCCTCAACCCGCCTCCTCTGTCTCTTCCTCCCCAGCCCTGCACCCGCACTGACCTTTGTGCTTGTGCTCCCACACTCCCCTCCAGGCTGAACGCCCCTTCCCGGAAGCCCCCCATGCCTGTGCCTGGTCAGTCCTTCCAGGGACCACATGCACCGAGGCAAGGGCAAGAATGACCCTGAGACAAGTGGCCGGGCCAGGCTGTCCTTCTTCACTTGCCAGCTTGGTAGAGTGGCTTGGACCCCAGCAATGTGCCTGCTCAGTCTCTGTTCTGCCCAGCCTCTGGCTGCCTCCCTGAGACAGGGCTGGTCATGCCTATCTCCATGTCCCCTGCCCCAGGATGGAGGAGGCAAGAATCGTCGTTGGCTTGGGTTGTCTGGCTTTCTGCCTCTGTCTCCAGGCTGTTCTCCATCTTTCCTCTTCTCCAGGAGGAAGATCTGCTCTGCTGTCCTTTTCTCTGGCCCTTGACTCTCCCCGCTTAGCTTTCCATAGGCTGTGATATAGACACACACCCTGGGGCACTCAGCCTTGGAGCTGGTCACTTTCTTCTGGTGTCTCTCGAAGTGTTTCCATGACTCTGCATGTTAGGACCATCTCAGGTTCTTGTTAAATGTGTCAGTATCGGAGCTTCACTCTGGATCTGCTCAAATGGTTATCCCTTGCTGTGTAACAAATAGTCCAAAACGTAACAACTTGGGGCAACTACTTTTTTACTGCATCTCACAAGTTTGTGGGCCAGAAATCTGTGCAGGGCCTGGCTCGTTGATTCATCTGCTCCACCTGCCATGCAGTAGGACCCCTTGGTGGTTTTCAGCTGATAGATGGTGTATCAGTCATCTTTCTATTGCTGTTACACAGTACCTGAGAGAAATCCATTTAAAAGAGGAAAGATTTATTTGGGGTTATGCTTTCAGAGATTTTAGTCCCTGATTGGCTGGTTCTATTGCTTTTGGGTCTCTGTTTAATTATTGCTCCATCTTCATCTTACTTACTTGAGGGAAAGACCCGGAAAAAAAAAATAATCACTCAAGTCTGGGGAGGACTTTGGAAGTATAGCCATGGCCTTCTCCATACAGGTGGGATGGAGACTGGCCAAGGTCCTAAAATGTCATGCGGAGAAGCCACTGGAGCGATCTGGGAGGTGTTCCAGGAGGGATGCCTTGAGCTGGGCCCAGAGGGTAAGCAGGACATGCAGGAGAACAGGGTCTGGAGTCAGAAAGGCCCTAAGCCCAGATTTGCTGCTTAGTAGCTGTGAGGACTTAGGAAAGTGATTTGAGACTCAGTTTACCCATCTGTCAAATGGGAGTAATAACACCTGTCTCTGAGGGTTTAGAGGAAGGATGATCTTTCTAATTATTATAGTTCTTCTCCTGGTCACAGCCTGAATGGGGCTGGCGATGTGTACGGAAGGCCAGTGATAATCCAGCACCCTGAATCTAAAGAATGATGGAACTGGACATTCAGGTCCCTCCCCTGCCCTGGTACTGTCCTTGTTCATCCTGCTGTTGGCCTCCACTGTCCTTCCTCGTGCCCCTCCACGCTGCACCTTGCTGGGTCCAGGTTGCATTTGGGGACCACTGGGGACCTCACCGCCTCTTCCTTTGCGTGCCCCCTCCCTGCCTGGCCCACAGGCCTCTTCTTCATTCCCTGCCTCTTGTCCCAGCATATTGCGCTCTCTCTCTCTCTCTCTCTCTCTCTCTCTCTCTCGACAGAGCCTGGGAAATTGAGGAGTCCCTTGTGGCAGACAGGCATGGCTGACCTTGAAGCAGATCTTTAATAAAAAATGAGCAGCGGCGGCAGCTCCCTGCGTGTCTCCCGCACTCCCCGCCTCCCTCCCAGCCTGTCCCTCTCCTCTCCTTTGCTGTGGCCCTGGGTTAAGTGTGGCCCTCATTAGGCTGCGTTTGAAGGGTGCAAATCCTCGGGTGGAGGACATGCCTTAGAGCTTTGCGCGAGATGTTGCTCTGTGCACCCCCTGCCACCTCGGTCTCTCGCTGTCCTAATGGTTCAGTGCTATCCCTGGCCTGAGGCCATCCTAGGAATCAAGTCCCTGGCAGACTCAGGTCCGCTCTCAGATTGGGCCTGAGGGGTGACAGAGACCTGTGTCTTTGAGAATTGTTATGTTGCAGGGATTGTGCTTCATCCTCACCTCTAATCCTTGCAACGAGGTGGGGATTGTTGTCCAGTCTCACTGACAAGAACTCTGAGGGTCAGAGTGGCTCAGAACTTGCCCATAGCCACCCAGTCCATAAGCACCCTGGGCAACAACTTCACTCAGAATCTGTGTGGTTCTTGGTTTGTCCTGGGTCACTTTTTGGAGTTGCTCACATCTTCCCTCTCTTCCCTGAGTTTGTGGGCCAGGCCCCTGAACTCATCATGGGAGACAGTTTTTCTTCCTTCTTAAGTCTGAAACCCACCCAGGACCATGAAGGCAGGCCCTGCTAGAGGGACATCCCTTCCAGAACCAGGTTGCTAATATCCTGGCTTCTCAGCAAAGTCCCCACTTCCCCTGGACCTCCAAGGACCCCAGAGTCTGAGTTGTCCCTATGGTTGCCATGTGACCCTGGATGGCTTAGCTGCTCTGCCCAGGCCCCAGGGCCTTGAATGGGTCTTTTTTTTTCTTTCCTCTTTTGGTACTGGCGACTGAACCCAGGGGTGCATAGCCACTGAGCCACCTCCCCAGCCCTTTTTATTTTTTATTATGAGACAGAGTCTCACTAAGTTGCTGAGGCTGGCTTCGAACTTGTGACCCTCCTGCCTTAGCCTCCCAAGTCACTGGGATTACAGGTGTGCACTACCATGGCTGGCTTGGATGAGTCTTATTTTTTTTTAAAGAGAGAGAGGGAGAGAGAGAATCAATTTTATTTATTTTTTCATGTGGCTTTCATTGCTCCGATACTTCATTGTGTACGTGGTGCTGGGGTTTGAACCCGCTCCCTGGTGCATGCAGGCAAGCACTATAACCGCTGAGCCACTGCTCCAGCCCTTGAATGGATCTTAAAAGAGGTGCAGACACGAGCATGAATGTGTGTGCGAGGGGTGGAGATAACATGTGTATGGGGCACGGGAAAATGAGCAAATGAAAAAATTCTTGAATTAATTTGCAAATGAATGAATGAATGAGAATTCACTCAATGAAGTGAATCAGGCACTGATTCATCGAACTCCACCTGCCAGGTGAGGCTGAGGCAGGACAAAGGGGCTGTGCATCCTCTCTGGGCTGTCCCTCCCCATAAGTCTCTCCAAGGCAGAGAGGTCCCCCTTCCAGACAGTTGAGCTGTCAATGGGACAAGAAGGCCCATCCATTCCCAGTCGTCCTTGTCAGCGTGGAGATGGGGCCATGCGACTGGCTCTCACCAGACGCGCCCCTGTCGGCCATCGCTTGCACACCCGCACCCTGGGCTCCTACTAGTCCAGGTCCACCTGGCAGGTGCGCTGACCAGGGGAGCCTCACCTCCAGGTGCACAAAGTGTGCAGTGACCTTTTCCTGGAGTCCTGGAGCACACTCCTGGGTCACATGGTTCTGCCAGGGCCAGGGCGGACGGGGAGAGGTGGCAGCCAAGGCTTCCTTGGAGGATGTGACCCAGTTAGTCTCTGTTGGGCAGCATCGTCTGCCAAGAGAGCAGATTCTAGTCACCTGGATCCGCAGCACATATCCACACCCGGCACACACATGGCAGGGCAGACTGCACACCTGACACAGGTCTCATCTACACGCTGCCCCATGTGCCCCATGAAGGCTCCATCCACTCCCCCAACACACCCACAAATGTGTCTACACTGCCTTCCCCAGGAAAACCCAAAACTCAGCCACGCACAGCGTCCGTGCAGCTCCACGCACAAATGACCCTGGGGCACAGGTGGCTGGGGATGGCCTGCTGCACACCCTCAGGGATCCAGAGCCCCAGGGACCCAGAGACAGGAGTGGGTCTCATGAAGATCCCTTCCTGAGGCCTTGGCTGTGGCCCCATCTTTTCTGGGAGGACTTCTGGCTGTCCAGGGCCTGAAGAGAAGAACCCTGCTGCCAGCTCTGCTCCCAAGCTGCAGGAATGCCCACCTCCCGGGTGGGGACGAGTCATGAGTTGAGGGATGCCCATCTTCTGGGCGAGGACAGGTAACGCACCTCCTTGCAGGCCTCTGCTAGAGCCGAGCTCTGTCCCAGCTGGGGCAGCAGCCAGGGTGCACTGGCAGGGCTGGAGGCAGAGTTCCCTGGCTGCACCCTAGGCCTGCCCACTCAGGAAGGTGTGTGGATTGTGTGGGACACACTGTGAATGTGGGGCAGGGAGAAAGCACCCCGTTGTCTCCTGGAGAGACCTGGCAGAGGCCACGTGTGTAAGTGTGTGCGTGTGTGAGTGTGCATGTGTGTGTGCAGGCACATGAGAGTGTGTGTGTATGCGTGGGTGTCTGCATGTGTGCATGCATGTCCCTGTGTGTGCAGTGCATGTGTGTGTTTGTGTCTGTGTGCGCATGTTTGTGTGCAAATCTGCGTCTGTACCTGCATGTGTGCATCCATGTGTGTACATGTGTGTATACATGCATTGTGCATGTGCTTGTGACTGTGATGTGTGCACATGTGTGCACATGTGTGTGCATGGTGTATGTGCATGTGTGTGCCCATGTGTATGTGCATGCGTGTGCACGGTGTATGTGCATGCATGTGCATGTGTTTGTGCATGTGTGTGCATGTGTGTATGTGCATGCATGTGCATGTGTTTGTGCATGTGTGTATGTGCATGCATGTGCACGTGTGTTTGTGCATGTGCAATTGCTATAAATACTGTGCATGGAACTACACACTACCCAAAAGCTTCCAGATACACCGAGGGCGGCAGTGTCCCTGCTGGCTCTGTTTTAAGGCCTCCTCCAGGGACTCCAGAGAGGTGGAGGTTGCTTCCTGAGCAGGAGGCCAGCTCAGTCACTTCCATGCCAGCCCAGCCCTGTGGGGGGTCACGTGACCCCTGCCCACTCCTCCACCTGCTTTGTCCCAGGATCCCTGGTTCTCCACTGCCTGCCTGGAGCGTCCCATCCTTCCCTCCCCTGGCCATGTCCTCTGCTTGACAGACCCCTACCCACTCAACAGGCCACTCTCCTCCAATTAAGAAAAAATCACACGGGCAGTGTGCATTGAACGAACACCTATCAAGTCTCTCAGCAAGCCTGGGAGTGGGCGTTATCATCTGCATTTTACTGGTGCAGACTGAGGCTCAGAGAGGGTAAGTAATTTGCTCAGGGCTCCACAGCAAGAGAGTGCGGGCAGAAAGGTGTGGGATCTGGAGCAAGGGACCCCTTGTTCCAGAATGTTCTATTCCAGCCCTGCTAGACCCTTCTTCAGAAAGGTTCTACTGCATTGGGAGTGGTGCCGTTTGCAACTGAGCTTGTTCAGTCTTGCTCCACCCAGGGCCTCCTCTCCAGCCATGCTCTTGAACTTATTGGAATCGACTTTACCTGTTCCAGCCTTGTTCTAAGCCAGCATTGCTGGGGGTGTGGTGGTTTTCCTGTGCTGGTTTCTAATATTCTGATGGACCGTCACATTGACACCCCTTGGAGGGTCTGGCCCAGGTCCCGCTCCACTGTGCCAAGACCCCCTCCCTACGGCTTCTGGGACAGCCAAGCTGATGACCCCACTGCCTTCCCCAGGGAAAGAAGCCTGGGTCGGGGCGGCCTGGGGCCTCATCGAGGATTCAGGGTGATTGTGGCTGGGTCCCTTTGGACCCTGAGGCTCACTGTGCTAATTGTCTTTACCCCCCAGCCATCCCGGTAAACTCCTGAGCGGATCCGCCACCCCATAAAGGTGACAGCAAAGGCACGGGGTTCGCTTTGGGACTATGACAGATGGGACCGTCCCTCTCTTCTTTCCCATTTGTTACATGGGGCTGCCAATCTAAAAATAAAGCGATCAGAGATTTCCCCAAAGAACACTGGCATTTCTTTTTCTTCTTAGGGTGGGACAGTGAGAGAGAGAGAAAGAGAATTGATGTTGTTCAGTTTTCCATGCGGCCTTTGCTGCTCCGACACTTCATTGTGTGCGTGGTGCTGGGGTTTGAACTCCCATCCTTGTGCATGCCAGGCAAGCGCCCTAACCGCTGAGCCACCGCTCCAGCCCCCAGTACTGGCATTTCTAGGAAATAACAGCATGGTGACAGGAATACGCTGCTGTAGTAAACCTCGGGTGTGTTCAAAGAGGTTGGGGCAAGGCGAAAATCAAGAGGTTGCTTCAGATATTTTGAAGCAATAGTCCCTGGCCACAGGGACTGACGGCAAAAGCGTTGGCAGTCCGAGGCGGAACAGACCGCTGCTGGGCAGATGTCCCTACGGAGTGCTTTTGTACGAGCTCGTGACGGCCTCCCTGTGCTTCTGGCAGGACCTTCTGTGACGGTCACCAACCAGCAGTCACACAAGAACCCTGCTTCAGAGCCTCCAGCTTTCTTTGCTTCTCAGTAGGGTGACACAAGGGACTCCATTTTGATTCTGCCAACTTCACCAGCCTTCTGCAGGATGAGCTCCTCCCTCGGAGGCCTCCTGGGATGCTGAGATGAAGAGGGAAGGCTCTGAGCAGGCACAAGATGCTCTGTTAGCCGGCCCCTCCTAGGCTGCACTCCAGACGGGGACGGCGGGGGCGGCAGGGGCGGCAGGGGCAGCAGGGGTGGGAGGGCCCCACCCTTCCCACCCTTCCCACCCGGCCTTCTCTTCCCTGAGCCAGGTCCTTCTCCTGAGCCCAACCCAGCCCAGGGTGCAAAAGTTATAGCACCCACCCCCGTGCCACAACACACTCACACCCACACAAGCACCATACACCCCATAGCCCACAGCTGCTGCAGTCTGGGTGACTGTCCCCACAGGCTTGGTCCCCAGGGCGGCACTGTTGGGAGACGGTGGAACCTAGGAGGTCCTTAGGTCTCTGGGGGCTGCGCTCCTGAAGGGGATTGTGGGACCCAGTCTCTTCCTCTTCCTGTTTGACTTTTTCCTTTCTTTCTTTTGTTTGTTTTTTTTTTAATTTTAGAGAGAGGGACAGTGAGATAGATAGAATCAATTTTATTTAGTTTTTCACATGGCTTTCATTGCTCTGACACTTCATTGTGTATGTGGGGCTGGGGTTTGATCCCTTGTCCTTGTGAATGCCAGGCAAGCATGGTGACCACTGAGCCACTGCTCCAGCCCATCCTGTCTGGCTTTTGCTTCCTGGATCAAGAGGTGAGTGGTTGGTTCTGTCACTTTCTCCTGCCATGATACACCAATTTTGCCAGAGACCCAAAGCAACAGGGTCATCTGATTGTGGACCGGAAGCTTCAAAACTGAGCCAAAATCAACTTTTTTGCTTTATAACTTAATTGCCTCAGGTATTTTGATATAGTGATGGAAAGCTGGCTAACCCAATACCCACACACACAATGCACACACACACGCACACACACACACACACACACACACAGAGGGATCTTACACATGCATATCATACATCAAACACACACTCACACCACCACATAGCACACACAGTGCATCACATTCACACACCACACTCAACAGAATCACTCCCATCCTGTGAAAGGAGCATTTCTCATCCTCGTCCTGGCCTTGGCCGGGTGGCCTCCCTCCTGCTGGAGCGAGTTAACCTAATTACCAGCATGGTCTGCCTGGAGCACAGCTCGGCTCCCCGGCTGGCTGGGAGAATATTAAAGCCAGCAAGAGCCGGGTGGAGAGCAGCTGCTTTTAGGAAGCGAGGTGGGTTTGCAGAGGAGGGGGCTTCTCAGTGTGATGGGGGCTGAGGTCAGCAGGACAGGGTAGCCTGGGTGTGGCCTGCCCTAAGACAGAGCAGCCCAGCCTGGGGCACCTGGGAAGGTTGGACGGGGACCGAGAGTGGGGAAGAAGGACTTCCCACAGCCCTGTACCAGAGCTGACCTTGCTGTTCCTGGGGGTTGAGGAGAGCTGTGTGCTGGGATCCCGGGGCATAGCATGGTGGCCGGGTGGGTGTGAACTGGGCAGATGGCTCCTCTGGGGACAGCCCCACCCCTGCACCACAGAGAGGCACACAGGGTGGGCTGCTGTCAGGCCCCTGGAAGGCACTGGACAGGACTTGCTGGCCCCTCTGTGAATGGCTGGTCCCCTTTATCCAAGCCCCCATGTAGGGTCAACTCCTCCCCTGGTATAGCTGCAGCCAAGATCTTGCCTCAAAGCTCAGGACCCCTCCCCGATCAGGGATCATGAACCATGTGAGACCCCAGAGCCTGGTGAACCAGAAATCTAAAAAATCAAGGGTTCTGCTTCCAAGAGACAGAAGCAGCTCGGAGCAGGGGGCTCCTGGCAGTGGAGGGAGCTACTGGGGAACTACCCAGGTGCCTGAAACTCAAGGCAGCAGCACCCTGGAGAAGGGGGAAAGCTCCACAGACAAATTGCCTGGGTTCAAATCCTAGCTCCCCTTACCCACTGTGTGACTGGGACGAGTTGCGCAACCTCTCTGGGCATCAGTCTCCCTGGCTGGAGAATGGAGGTGCTACGTGTACCCACCTCTGAGGTAGCGTTGATTAAACGGCAGAGCCACAAAACATCTGGGAGGGTGTCCGGGCTTCACGTGGCTGCTGTAACAAACGACTACAAACTTATCGTCTGGGTGCCCAGATTTCTAAAATCAAGGTGTTGGAAGGGCTGGTTCCTCTGAAGACTTCCTTCCCTTTGGCGCCTTGGCTTGTGGCCCCTCCCCATCCTCGCGGCTGGCAGAGGAGCCTCTTCAAAGCTCTCTCTGGCCTGCATCAATTCTCAGTCCTGGATCGGACTCTGCCTGCCCCTCTCTCCCAAGGCCCCTTGTGATGACTTTGGTTCCATCTAGGTAATCAAGGAAAATCTCCTTAAGATCCCAATTCCAACCCCAAAGTCCCTTTTGCCACATAACGTCATATGTTCTCACGTCCCGGGGATCGGGATGTGGACATCTTGTGGGGGACATTATTCTGCCTAGCACAGGGGACCTGGGAAGTTGTGAGTCGTCAGCAGACGTGAAAGAGAAGGCAGTGCCCAGGGCGCAGGCAGGGAGACCCCGCTCACATTTAGAGAATGGCTCGCCACAGGGGCTTCCAGGAAGGGAAGCTTGTGTAGCAAGAGCCAGGCCTCCGTTCCATCCCTGGCATGGCAGACAACACCAACTACCCAAAAACGAAGACCAAAGGAGAAGGGCTGGTGTTTTTCTGGCAAACAGAGACCAAGGAGGGGGTACCAGAGCACTTCGAAGATTCCCTGGGGCACGGCGACAAAAGGCTCTTTGCAGTCTCCAAGAGGAGGAGGCTGGGCCTCGACCAGCGGGTAGGCTGGTCCCCCAGCCGTGCTGGTGTAAATGGTGGAGCCAGGATTGCAATCAAACCTGGTTTGCTCCAAGTTCAGGGGTCCTCCTGCTGTGCCCCGGTGTCTCTGTGCCCACCACAGAGGATGTGCGTGAGGGGTTAGAGGCCAGAGGCTGCGTGCTGGTGGGGTAGGCACTCTGAGAAGGGTGCAGAGCCGGTCTTAAGGTCAAGCAGCAACAGCTCCAATCCTGTCTGACCACCGTGAGTGGCCACCCTCATCCGGAACGGGGGACAGTAATGCGTGGCTGCCACGGCACATTGCAAGGCCTGTGTGCAAACACGGTGCCTGGGTTAGAGTGTGGGTGTGCACGGCAGCACCCGTGGTAAACATGCACACTTGAATTTTATTTTAAGAGAGAGAGGGAAAGTGTGTATGTGTGAGAGAGAATCAATTTTAGCTTTTCATCTGGTTTTTGTTTCTCCGATGCTTAGTTGTGCACATGGTGCTGGTGTTCGAACCCAGGTCCTTGTGCTTGCCAGGCAAGTGCTCCAACCACTGAGCCACCGCGCCAGCCCCACATGCTTGGATTTTAATTTCACAGCTGCTGTGGTTCGGCTGTGGTTTGTCCCCCAGGGGCTGGTGCATTAGAGCCTGCTCTTCAGTTGGTGGTGTTGGGAGGCTGAAGGTGGTGGAGCCTTGGAAAAGGTCATGAGGTCCTTGGGGGCATGGCCCTTGGGAGAGATTAAGGTTTTTCTCGCGGGACCCTCTCATGGGGAGATGGCTGTAAAAGAGGGAGACTGTGGCTATCAGTCCTTCAACCAGAAAGAAGAGATTGAGGTGGGGGAATTCCACTGGGAAACCCCAACCAAGTCCTGAATTTGGACCCTGTCCTTGGGCTGGAGTGTGGCTGGGGGACAGCTGTGTGAGTGGCCTGCTGGAGGCTGGCAGCTTGTTGTCAGTTCAGCTTTTCTGCAGAAGGGGTGCTGTCCACGGTTAACCTCTAGAAGCACTTTGGCACTGATCAATGGGTTGAGAATTAGTCCCCGCAGGGGGCAGGCGCAGGGAGTCCCCAGGGAGGGGCCCCAGCAGCTGTGGACCAGTTGGTTTGGATACATCTCTGTCTCTACCAGCTCAGCCATCCTCGTGCAAACTGGTCCCAGATCAACCCACCCGGCCCTCCCTTTGGTTCTGCCTGCCCCAGGGTGAACCTAAGGGCTCTAGAAGACAGTGAAGAGGAGGGAGTAAAAAGGTGACCAGCTCTGGCTGCTGTCAGGAGTTTGCCCCAAGCAGATTCCAGCCCAGGAAGCAGGCGCAGGAGGAGGCAGCGGTCTCTTAAGCCCCAGCCTCTGGCAGGGCTCATCCCAGGAGGCCAAAAGCCAGGCTAGGGCCGGGCACCTGAAAGGATGAGCTGCTGCCAAGGCCCGCAGAGGCTGCAGGTGAGGCCCAGGCTCTCCCTTCTGGCCACCTGGCAGCTACCCGCTGCCCTTACAGTGCCAGGCTGCCCACACAGGGCACTGCAGGCAAGAGGCACCCAGGGTTGCCTGGTTACCTCCTCTCACGAGGCACAGTCTTGCTTCTCTTGGGCAAGGCTGGCAGGGTTTGTGGGGGTCCCTCCAATCAATCTCCTGCACTGCAATCGAGGCTCCAGCCCAATCTGGGAGCATTTCCACAGCCCTCCCTGGAGTTGCTTCCCCCGCTTTATCCCTGTCTGGAAGCAGCTGTCCCCTGCTTCCTGGAGGAGCCAGACCAGACAGCGCGGGGAGCAGGATTTGGCTCTGGAATGCTAATCTCGCTGTGTGATAACCTAGCCCAGGAGCTGAGCCCAGCGCCAGCCTCCGGCTCCCTCTCCTGGCCGCAGGGGAGAACTGCAGAGGAGCCCAACCTGCAGGGGACCTGGCCCTTGTAGAGAAGGTCAGGGTCCTTCCGGGTTGAACTGTCCTCAGCTTTTCCCCAGCTGGGCTGCGTCTGCCCAGCACTTAGGGGTCTTCCCTGTGAACACCCCACTCCAGCTTCCCTCTGCTCTCAAAGACTGGGTCCTGCCTTCCTCTGCAAAGGACACGGCATTAGTTCATAAACACCAAACACACAACCCCTGGTGTTTGTTCCTTGCCATGGAGGCCAGGAGTTTGTTAGGGGATGGCCTGAAGGCGAGGAAGGTAGGGACAGCCTGGGAAGGCCTAGGTGGAGCTTGAGAGCAGGCCCAAGGTAGTTCACCCATACGCAGTCGCCAGCAATGGGCTTCCAGGGTAGGGGTGCTGGGAGAGCTGAGGACTTCTCTCCATGCCCCACCACCCCTCCCCCGCTCACTGCCACCCTGTCGCAGGCCCTCCGCCTTTGTGTCATCAAGTGTCCCAAGTGGTCCTTGCCCCACTGTTCCTGCTTGCACAGTGCCGTGTGGGCCAGCAGCTGGGGTACCGCTAGGGGAGCTGGCTGCAATGCAGGGCCTGGCCCTGAGTCACAGTCGCAGTGACCCTTCCTTGCTGAAGTTCGAGAGCTCCAGACTAGGATCCTGCCACCAAGCTGCTCAGGACCTTGACATCCTATTCCCTTGATCCTCAGCATGCGGATCTCTCCCAGACCACCCTGCTCTCCTCACTGCGGGCCCCAGGCTGCAGCTCAGCCGACCATTCCTCAAATCCATCTTGGCCCCAATCGCTTCAGCTCATCCCCCCTTCCTTGCTGGCCAAAATGCTGCTCAGCTTTCGGGTCAGGCCAAAGACCACTTCCACCTCCAGGGCAGCTCGGTGGGGCAGTCTGCCCAGGTTCTGCCAGGCCATCAGGAGGGAGCCCTGACCTCCCTGGTATCCTGTGGGGCTTTAGCTCCGTTTTCCTGCTGATTCTCAAGACCTCGCTTGCCCGCAAGCCCTAGAAGGAGAGCTCTGTGACAGTCGGTGTCCTCACAGCACGGACGATCCTCACCCCTCACTCAATAATCCACAACAGCCTGGAACACTTCAGGTTCTGGGCCTTCTGCCTTGAACTGCTAGAGCAGAGGCAGGGAGGGCCATGTGGTGACCCCTGGGATAGACATGAGCAGTGACCATCCTAACAAGTGTCACTTGACCTCCTGGGTCTAGGTCCTGCCTGTCAGAGCCTGCTGCAAGAACCCCAAGAAATAGCCAGCACCCCAATTACGCCACGCACAGTGCTTTGCACGTAGACTCATGCAGTCAAAAGGGTGTGCGGTGGAGCCATGCTATTTATGGTAGCAAGAAATTAAAAACCTCACTATCCAACAGTGGAATACACCGACACGCCCACCCCAAGTGTAGGCCAGCTACTGAAACGCGACATGAGCAAGTACACCCGGCCCCCAAAGAACTTGGCCTCCTGGCACTCGCGGCCTCGTGTGACCACATAACGCACCTGGGCTTGTGACTTGCTTTAACCCAGAAAATCAGGGCCCAAGGGAGACTGTGCCAGTTCAGGGCCTCTGCCTTAACCCCTGGCAACTCCTGCTTTTAGACTTCTGGACCCTGAGCCGTGGAGAAATCTGTCTGCCTTCCTGCAGGCTCCATGAAGACCAAGAGGCCCAGATGGCTTGGCCAAGCCCAGCTGTGCCACCGAGCCCCAAGTGCCTGCTATTGCCCCGGATGTTGCAGTCCATCCCAGCTCCCGACAACTGCAGCCCAAGCAGGTGCCACTGGGCATCGGATGCCCAACGGTGCAGAATCCTGAGAAACTGCTTACGAGGGGCTCTGCCGCGGCAGGACAGCGTAAGCAGGAAGAGCCGGCGACAAAATGCCGGGCAGCAGCTGTCCAACTTAGGACACCGCAAAATTAAGAGATGGAATCCTTACCAGAGTATTTTCCTGATTTTTCTAGTTTCTTAAGCATAATGAGCATGTGTTCTTCTTTGAAGAGAACTGTCCTTATTATTTAATAGAGATGGAAAGAATCACCTTTATTTTTCATCTGGGTCTTATTTTTCTGACATTATGTATGTGACGTTGGGTCCTCGTGCATGCCAGGGAAGCACTATAACTGCTGAGCCACCCCCAATTGTCCCCATTTCAGTTTTAGTTTAGAAATAACAAAGTTCCAGCTCCAGGCATGGTGGAGCACCCCTACAATGCCAGTGATTTGGGAGGCTGAGGCAGGAGGATCACAAGTTTGTGAGGCCCTGAACAACTTAGACCCTGTCTCAAAATAAACAACAAAGTCCTGGGGATGTGGCTCGGTGGTAGCGCACTCCTGAGTTCAATCCCTGGTAGCCAACAAAACCAAACCAGAATTCCAAAAGGCTCAATGAGTGGCCCTCACTGTGCACACCTCACCCCACCCCACAGTGGAAGGCACCACCTGTTGCCAGAAAGTTTCTTCTCAGGTGTGGAGCTGTTTGCATTGGAGGCCACAGCTTCTGGGAACCACACTGGCCCAGCACTGAAGGAAGCCAAGTGTGCCTTTCACCTCTATCCCTCAACCCAGCAAGGTCCTTTGGAAGCCACCTCTTCGCTGTGCCCCATGGCTGGTGCTGCCTGCTCCACCCTCATTTCCTCGCAACTCTGGGGGTCAGTCACCATTCGGGTGCTGGGAGGGGCTGAGGTTCAGAGGTGCCAGAGCCAGCAAGGCTGAAAAGGGTGCTGTTGCTAAGCCAGGAAAGGGCTGCTGGTGTGAGCCCTGAGCTATCTGCTACCCATCGGGGTGAAGGACACCAAGAGTCGGAGAGCTGACCCTCATCATCCCCCTGGGCCAGGCGGCAGAGTGGGTGGAGGGGTGGGTGCCGACAGGCTGAGTGCTCCGTCCACTCTGGAACGCACCCATGTTAGAGCACCCCTGCTTGACAGGTAGTGATGACAGGTGCCAGGCATGCAACAGCCAGCTCTCCCGGGAAGAAAGCACACTGACAGGGGCCCTTGAAAAAGAAAATCAGTCTGCTTTTATTATTGCCAATAGGCCAGCCACGATTGAGGGCTGAGAACATGATACAGAACCCCTGAAGCAAATCAAAGCGAGGCGTCGGCGCCCTCAGCAAGGACACACCGCCTGCGCCTCACTTCATGTTCTTGACAAAGTCTTCTCCTTTCTTGATGGAGGCCTTCAGCTCGGGAAGGGCCTCGGCAATCATCTTCTCCTCGAAGGGGGTGATTTTGCCGATGCCGAGGTTCTTCTCCAGGCCCTTTTTCTGGAGAAGGCAGTGACATTTGAAATGAGGTCTCTGCACATCCGTGTGTCACAGAAGACCCAGCTCGTGCCTTCACTGGCTCCGCCTGCACCGTCCACACCGCCGCAGGCAGGGCCCTGGCTCTGCCATCACTGTGCCTTGGACATGGGGGCTCAGGTTCCACCTGCTTCTGCACCCGCACAAGGAGCACTCTCCCTCCCGCTGCGGGGCTGTGGGCATGCGGGGACAGCTCTGCACACAGCACCGGCCACATGGTGCTTCCCAGTCTTTCCCAAGCTGACCAAGGATGGAAGCAGCAGGTTAAGATTCACCTCAATCAAATCTAATCACGCAGGTGCATGCCTGACACCAAAGACACAGGCGTCTTCTTGCTGTGTCACCTCCCCAAACCAAGCTGTCGGTGCCACAGCCTCCCACTCAGCTCCAAGAGGGTCCTAATGAGTCTTCTGCTGCCAAGACCTCCAGACCCCGGTGCTCACTCCCACAGCTCTGCCATACCCGACCCTGAACCAAGCCGACCAATGTGTCCCCAACGCAGGGAGCCCCCAAGGCTGAGTATGGAGGCTCTCCAACATCAAGGGCCTTCGGGTGAGGCCACCATTCTGGGCGTGAGATGAGGTGACCACACATCTGGTTTCTGCAGCTGCCACACGTGAACAGAAACCTGGCAGGACAGCTTGTGAGACCCAGTGGTTTTTGCTCCCAGAAGACTCAGTAAGAGCCAACCAGACGTCCAGGTGCCCCCAAAAGCCACTTGAAGCCACCTGTGTGACCAGATGGGCTCCATCCTCAAAGCACATTCCCAGGAGGAAAAGCAGGGGGGCAGGGATCAAAGTGCACAGCTGCACCACCTCTAGGCCTCCCGGGAGAAGGCTGGGTGGCTGCGCAGCCCTGGGTCAGCTGAGAAGCTGCGGGCGGAAGCTGTCTGGGCTCCTTGGTCACCAGCTCAGCACCAGCCGTCCATTCCGCAGGGCCGAGGCAAATTCCTCAGCGTGACACCCTCCCACGCACACACCAGGCAGGGCAGGGAGCTCCCCAAGGCATACGCACCCCTAGCAGCAAGGGCGTGGAGAAGTAGGCGCAGTCGGCCTCCTGGGACTGCACGAAGGAACACTCCACCACTCCCTCCTTGCCGTTCATCGCGTCCACCAGGGAGAAGACGAAGCGCGCGCCGGCATAGGCCATGGACAGGGTGGCAGAGCCTAGGGGAGCGGATGGCTCAGCCAGGGCAGCCTGCTTGGCAGGACAAGGCCCAGCAGCTTTCCCAGCTTCCTGGCTGGAATTGCCACCTGAACTTTACTTTCTTCTAATGGCGCGGAGTTGGCTTTGTCCATCCTCAAAATCACCCGCCTGCCAGCGCAGGCCGAGCTGCACCCTCATCAAGTGCAACAGAGCACTCACGTCTTCCTGGGCAGTGTCCTCTCCAACTCTGGCCCCATGGGGCCTGGGGGGCCTCCCCCACCCTGGGGTGCCTCCCCCACCCTGGGGTGCCCCACGGACCTCACCTGCTCCGGCTTTAGCTTTCACCACCTCTGTGCCGGCCTCCTGGATGCGTCCAGTGAGCGTGGTCAGCTGATCTTGGGGAAAGTCCACCTTGGGGGTGCACTGCAAGCCAAGCCACGGGTCACGTAGGCAGCTTCGGGCTCCCCTGGGTGCAAAGACCCCCCAGGCCCCGACCCCAATTCTGCCCTCCTTGCAGTAGGCTCCCTCCTGTCACCACAAGGGATGCCAGGATCTTTTCTTTATAAAGGACAAAGACAAAGCAACTTTGGGAGGCTGGGTGAGCCACCCCCGCTTCTTATTAAAGGCACTGGGTTTGAGCCTAGGAGTGCTCTACCACTACCACTAAGCTACATCCCCAGCCCTTTGCATTTATTCATTTTCCACTTGAGACTATCTTTGGCTGAGCTGCTGAGGCTGGCCTTGACCTCACAATCCTCCTGCCTCAGCCTCCCAAGAGTGATCTGGGATCACAGGTGTGCGCCACCACACCTGGCCCGCTACTCATTTTAAAAGTTCCTTTTAATTCTTTTTACTACTCTTAAAGGAAGGTTGTAAAATCATCAGATTTCCCTCAGCTGCTTCCCCTAACGTTAGCATTTTCCATAAGCACAATGCAACCGTGGCAACCAGGAGGGGAACACCCGAATGCTAAGGCCTGAGCTCTGGGCATCACTCAGATCCTACCCATTTCCCCACCGCATCCCTTTTCTGTTCCAGAGCCCTGTTCAGAACCCCACCCTGCGCTCAGGTGATCCCCTCAGCTTCTCAGCTTTGACTCTTCCTTCTTTCTCGATCATTACATTTGCAAAACATTCATCTTTTCGGATGTGTGAGAAGTTGTCACGTGATTGTGTTAGATAGGTGTTTTTGGCAAAAATACCACAAATATCGTGTCCTCCTCAGTGCACCACTCAGGGACTGAGGTCCACCTGATGGATCTCGTTCCTGGTGCTGTGAACTTTCCCACTCTTGGAGAGGGGTTCTGGCCATCTGCAGACCGGCCTTGACCTCAAGGGCTCCAGCGCCTCTCCCTGCTCAGCCCCCACCTCAGTCTCCCCGCACACTCGCGGCACTTGCTTTTGCACAAAGCATCTTTCCTGCCC
>PVKS010018073.1:0-33505 GCA_004027875.1 Aplodontia rufa
TCTCTCCAGGACCCTGGCTGTCTTGAGGCCTCCTAGGGCCATCCTCCCACTCCTCACTCCCTGGGCTCCAGAGCGCCACCTGCTGCTATCACCCTGGGAATACAGTGCAGGCCCAAAGCCTGGTCCCCTCCAGGGCTCGGCTGGAGGCAGATGCCAAGACCCCTCCCTGGACTTTCCTGCTGGGCTTCCTTTCTCATACCACAGCCTTCCCTGAGGGCCCTGCCTCAGGTGAGCGGACCCTGCCAGCTCTGATCCAGGTACCCAAGGCCAGGGTGGACCTTGGGGGCTCCTCACCTGAGGTGCAATGAGACCTGCCTGGACTCAAGGGCTGCACTCTGACCATGTTCTCTTGGGTGATGGAGATGCAAATCCTCCCTGCCCAGTGTTGATGCTGGGGCACGAGCCCAAGTTTGCTCCTGACCCTCAGTGTGGAGCAGAGTGGGTTCTCTGGACCCAGGGGCCTGGCTTGCATTTATGGGTGGTGAGCTGGGCTCACTGGAGCTTCCTGCCAAGGGAGGCACCTGGGGATGTTGGCTATCCAGGCTGCCCACAGATATGTCCGAATGCAATTACACAGGGCTAGCACTCTCAAGAGCCCAATGTCGTAGCTATTGTTAGCGTGACCATATTTGGCTTTGTGCCTTCTCCAATAGCTGTGTGACCTCGAGAGTTTTCCTGACCTCTCTGTGCTGCATTTTCTGTCTTTGAAATGGGAACAGTGGCACCTCCCAGGAGGTAATATCTGTAAAGGGTGTGGCACAGTGCCTTGGACTTCATCGATGCTCAGGGTTAGACATTGTCCTTCAGTTATTTCCATATTTGTGATGTCCCTTCTGTCCCCATGTCTGGTCCCGCCGATGGTTGCCCCAGCACTCCCTGTTGATGGCGGCCTAGGGTGAGTGTTTGCCAGTGTGCTGGGCCCTGCAGTCCTGCTCTGCTGCTGCCCCAGGCCCACGCCAACCCTCAGCCCTTCTGTTCCTGGGCAGCCAGCCTTCCTGTGTTGCTCCTGCTGGCCTCTGTAGACAAGGTCCCTGGTCCCCCAAACCTGTCCCCACCATCCCTCCTCCAAGTCCCATTGGTTTTCCTCATGGCTGCCTTCGCGGGCACAGGGCTGCCCGCCAGTCCTGCCCCTGCCGCTTGCTTGTGGCCACACATCTGTGATGGATTCCCAGTAACCCTGTGTGACTCCCACCAGCACTGGCTGGTGGGAGTCAGGGAGGAGCCAGGGGAAGAAGGACAGAAGACGAGGAAGGAGGGCTGGGCCAGGGAGGGTATGCAGGCCTCGTGTCAAGGGTGCAAGCTTGTGGGGCATAGGGGTGTCACAGTCGAACCTGGTCCAATCTTGCCAATCAGCAGGCATGAGCTGGGAGTGTGTCTCGGAATAAGGAGCCTGTGACCGCAGAGAGGCTCCAGTGGCCTCTGGGAGAGCTCCTAACTGGAGGTGAGCAGCGACCTGTGTGCCCTCCAGGGCCCAGCCATTCTGTGCCACACTGCTTAGGGACAAGAGCACGTGTGGGTCCCTTCGTCCAGTGCCTTTGCCCATGGGTCACCATGGCAGAGCACAGAGGAGGGGTGTGCTGCAGGATATCGGAAAGGACTCACTCATGCCAGATGCAAACCCCGCAGCTCACTGACCCACATGGAGCAGGGCCCTCCAGCAACAGGTCTAACACGTGGCCACCAGACACTCAGTCAGCACGGCCAAGGCCACTGCCAACCAGCAGGGCTCTCGCTCCAGCCGCCCTGGACACAGCCAACTCTGCAAGCCTTCCTCAGGCCTCAGCCCTGGAAGGACCCACGGCCTGCTCAGGCAAGGGACCCCTTCAGCTTGTTATTTCCTGGTACCCCAAGGTTGCTTCTCAAAGGCCCCAGCAGTCTGAACTGCAGGCAGCTGAATGGGTGGAAGGTCCTTGAGGCTCTGCAAGCCCACCTTGCCCCAGCAGGGCCCTATGGGCAGCTCTGCAGGGACATCAAGGCCCATGATCACTTCAGCTGCCCCCTGGATGCCAGTGCTGCCCCATGGAGATGAGGTGGTGGTGTCCTCAGAAGCCACTGTTCCTGAGAGGCCAGCAGGGTAGACAACTGCAGAAGCAAAGCCTCCAGTGGCATGGCCTCAGGACCTCTGCCCTCTGGCCTCAGGGACACCACTGACAGGAATGGGCTGGGAGGATGGGGGCCTCTGGGCTGGTGACCCAGCATTCCTGGAGGGCCGCTGGGGGCAGGATGCCATGCTGGAGCCACGTAGGCAGGAGCTTCCCGCCAGGGGACATGGGCTGTGTGCACTTGGAGGCCTCCCCATCCCCTTGTCCTTGGACTCTGGATGCCAGGTTCTTTCTCGAATTGGATTTGGAGGAGCAGGCAGGAGCATCCACAAGCAGAGCCTGGTGGGAGGAGGCTGAGGGCCCAGGTGAGCCCCAGGGTCCATGGAGCCCAGAGCTGACTCCTGTGAGATCAGGGTGGTGAGGTCTGGTGGCCAGCAGGCTGTGGTCTCCCATCCCTGGTCAGCACCTGGGTTTCCGCTGGGCACTGGAAGCGAGGAAGCCTAAGTATAAATCATGTGGCCGCCTATGGCCTGGCCAGACCGTCCTCTTGCCTTTGCTCAGTAGTCCAGGCAGAGACGCCTGCTATCATGAGACCACTGTGAGACTGTCATCACCTGGAGGCTTCTCTGTAGACTTCTGATGCCCAACTGGAGGATATTTCTGGGTAAGATCCTGGAATCTCTCCGAGGCCCCAGGGCCATTGGGATCAATGTGCCCCCTTGTGCTAGGACCTGGGAACTGCAGCTGCTCCCTGGGGGCTACCCCTTCCTTCCTCTCCCCTCCTCAGGTTCTGGAACAGTGCCTCACACATCTGTCTTTCAAAGCAGGATCCATAACGTCATCTGAGCCATGCAACCCTGGTCCTTCCACACATTATGAAAAGTGGACATCGGCAAAACCTGGGCTCCCCTGGTCCCTGATTCCTTCAAGATAAATAACAGCAAAAAAGGGACTCTGAGCACCCTTCCCTCCAGGCCTCCTTCCCTACCCCAGCAGGACAGGCAGCAGCAGAGAGGGGCAGCTCATGTCAACACTGTGGAGACCCCTGCTGTCCCCCACGCTTGGACCCTGCCACTCATCACCACCAGCCCTCCCCACCTGGCCTTTGTCAGCTGCGGCACTCTAGAGGGCTTGATTCCCTCCTCACTTCCTCTGACCCCCATCCACCCCTGGGGAGCCTACTCAGTGATGGACCAAGCCCAGGTGGAGGGAGCAAGGGTCCCTGGCTGCAGATGCTGCTGCCCTTGCTGTCTCTGTGTCCAGGCTTATGGCCTCCCCCAACAGGACCCCCACAAGGTCCCACCTGGGTACACTTGGCCCTTCACTGCTTGTGGGGGGCATGGCCAGGGCCACTTCTCCCCAGGGCTACTGGCAAGTGTCCCTTGAGAGGGCTCTGCACCCTGTGGAAGCCCATGCAGCCCGGGAGTCCTCCCACGGAACTGCACCTCCTCTGCCCTGGATTCTGAGCACTCACTCCTCCTCCACCCGTGCCCAGCAGCCTGCCCTCAGCTAGCTGGAGGCTCCAGGCCTGTGCCACTCTGGGGCCTGGGAAGCCAGCTCTGCCCAGCCTGCTTTGCTCCCTCCAGATGGGTGTCCCCAGCTGGTAGCACAGGCCTGTCCTTCCTGTTCCCAGCACAGGGCAGGCCAGGTGTCCACAGCAGCCTCCCTTGACTAAGAAGCTACCAGAAGAGAGGGGAAGCAGAGGACTCAAGACCTGTGCTTGAGACCTGGACTCCTTGCCAAGCAGGCCCTTGTGGTGCCCTGGGGTCTCTCTCTCTGCAATCCTGCTCCTGCAGCCCCCAGGACAATGACCTTGCATGTTCCGGAAAAGCCCAGCTCAGAAACTGCCTTTTCATCTGGGCCTTTCTTTCCTAAAACGATTGGAACTTGGAAAAACTGACCTGACCCTCTCCTCCAAGGCAATGGGCTCCCAGGCCTGCTCCAGCACAGGCAGAGGGTGGCCCACTGGGCACCCAGACCCACTCCAGCATGCAGCAGGCCCAGAACAGGCAGGCAGCAGGAGAGCAGTACCTCCTCCCTGTCAGTGCCAGGCTGCACCCCTACCCTTCTGGGACACCATGCACACACACACATGCTTGGGCACCCCAGCCCACTCCAGCACAGGCGAACAGTGGCCCACTGGGCTCCCAGGCCCACTCCAGCATAGGCAGAGGGTGGCCCACTGGGCACCCAGACCCTCTCCAGCACAGGCAAACGGTGGCCCACTGGACATCCAGGCGCGCTCCAGCACAGGCAGAGAGCAGCCCACTGGGCATCCAGACCCACTCCAGCACAGGCAGACAGTGCCCCACTGGGCATCCAGGCCCACTCGAGCATAGGCAGAGAGCAGCCCACTGGGCATCCAGGCCCACTCTAGCACAGGCAGATGATGGCCCACTGGGCATCCAGGCCCACTCCAGCACAGGCAGAGATGGTGGCCCACTGGGCTCCCAGGCCCACTGCAGCACAGGCAGACAGTGGCCCACTGGGCATCCAGGCCTATTCCAGCACAGGCAGACAGTGGCCTGCTGCAAGCCCAGCACAGGCAGCAGGAGAGCAGCACCTCCTCCCTGTCAGCGCCAGGCTGCACCCCCACCTGGCTGGGACATGGTGCACACGCTCATGCACACACACTCACGCATGCTTGGGCACCCAGGCACATGTACAACCCTTCTGTGGTCACACGTGTACACTGTCTCAGCTTTGCACACTTACCTGCCCACTCACACCACTCTCGTGCATATTTGCGCTCTGGCATGCTCCCCTCACCTCATCTAAGAATAAACTGCTATCTCCAGGAACAGGTCAGACGGAGTCCACATGGGAAGAAGTTTCCAGCGGACGATCTAGTTGACAGAGGTGCATGTCCACCAGGGGAGACAGCACCTGGTCAGCTTCCTACAAAGAGCAACTCAGCGCCCGGCTGACTTGCACAAAATGGTGTTTGCTTTGCCTCTACATAAGCAGAGGGCCCATTAAAGCTATCCCCATGTGTCTCCTAAGCTGAACTGCAGCCCCTCTAGAAGAGCAGGAAGCCACCAGAGCATCTCGATTCCCAGCCCCAGGGGTGGAGAAGCGCAGCCCACCTCAGTCAGGGCTTGACGTGCGTTGCTGAACAGAGTGGCTCCCTGCTCAGGTGACCCAGCAGCAAGGACGGCTCCTTGCTCATCTGACCCTCAGCCTGAGAGCAGGACCTGCCATGGGAGGTGCTTCTCCTCGGGGACACAGGCCTTGTGACAACTTCCATAGCCCTTTCCTGCCAGGGGCTAACGAAGCAAAAGAACAAGAGGATGAGACCGTTTCCAGCCACAGTGTAAGAAGGGGCAATAACAACAGCTTCTATTATCAAAGCTGACTCTCTTGTCCAACTAAAAGTTCACCTATCCAACTTGGAATTCCATTGAAAAACCTGGACAAGAACATTCTAGAAGTCACATTGATAAAAGTGAAATACAGGACACAGTCCAGGTATCCAACAGAGGGTGGATAAGCACCCTGTGCACAGCTGAACAAGGAACCAACCGCCAGCCCATGCAGAATGGCAGCTGTGCCTCAGCAGGACACGCACAGGGCAAGGGCCTGCTCCAGGGGGCTGCAGAGAGACCCTGCTGGGTGAAGCCCGGGATGGCTAGGTTGACCCATGGGCAAAGCCAAGGACAGCTTGCCCTGGGGCGTGGCAGCAGAGAGGAAGTTCTGGGGTGACAGCATGCTCCAAATCTTTTGGGGTTTGGGTTAAAGAGTGCTCACCGAGGGCACACTCATGGGAAGCAGTGGAGGCCATGCTCAGAGAAACAGCTTCCTTAAGAAAGAAGAAAGATCTCAAACCAACAGCCTCACTCCTCAGGCCAAGGAGCTGGAAAGGGACGAGCAACCTCCCCCCGCCCCCAGAAGCCAGCAGGATGGGATGGTAAGTGCCAGTGGGACAGTGAGGCACCAGCCAGGAGAGCAGGCCTTCAGGGCTCTAGCTGTCCGTCTCTCCAGGGCAGAACTTGCATAGGCACCCGGAGCATCTCAGCAGCAAGTGATAGCACTTTGAAATGCATACACTGAAGACTGGTTGGAGAAGGGCTAGAGGAGGCGGGCAGGGTGGCAGCGCAGGTCTGGCTGTGTGCTGTAGAAGGCGGCCACGCATCTGCGGAGCTGGAAACAGAGTGGAGCCCCGTTTCTGGCCACTTCCGGCCTTGGTGAGCTTCTGCAGCAGGCAGCCTGCGGAGGGCGAGCTTCGTGTTCATCACCCAGACTGAGCATCTGCACCTGAGGACCAGGTTGTCCCGGTGCTGGGCCACACAGGAGCCAACGCTGCCCCTGGGCAGCTGTGACACAGCCAGAGTGTTACACAGCTCTGAGCCCCTCTTTGGGGTTCCTCGGTCTCCCTCTTGCGCAAGGCAATGTGGGCATTGTGGAGGCCTCCGCAAGGCAGGCAGCCGCACTCCTGCTGTGGCTGAGGGGGCCGTGCAAGAGACTTTGGGGTTTCTGGAAGGTTGGTCTGGTTCTCCAGTCAAATTGTGTGGGCTGGGAGCTGGTGGATGTTGGGCAGGCTTGCGGTCTCTGGCACCTCTGAGCTCCCTGGGGATGGACACCTGACACATGGAGGAGGGAAAGGGACTCACAGTCCTGCTTCAGAGCACCAGGGCAGTCGAGTGTCCTTCACCAGAGAGGCCTCTACTCCAGCAGAGATCTGCCCAGTCCCCAGCCCCCAGCCCCCAGCCTAGGGTGGACTGATGTGACCCTCAATGCTACTGTCAGCTGATGAAGCAGACCCTGCACGAGGACAGAACTGGCTGCTTGCCCTGTGTGTGATCTGCTTGGCATCCCCCATGGGGTAGCATTACTGACCTGCCCCGCCCTGCCCATCAAGCCGGATGCACACTGCAGACTCCATAGGGCCAGCCCTAACCAGAATCAACACGAGGCCCTCTGCCGCCGAAGGGTGTGTCTGCACCTGGACTGCCCACTGTACCTGCTCTTTGTTACTGCTGTGAGCTTTGCAAAGGAGAAGGCCCTCCCGAGGTGGCCGCATGGAGATGAGCAGGGCTCTGATCCACTCCTGGAGGACGGCAGAGGCGAGTGCAGGCGAGGAAGCAGCCTGACCTCTGCCAGCTGTCACCATGTGATCCACAGGTTAGAGCTCTGGCCACCTCCAAACTCACTGGCTTTAAGAGCCAACTAGAGCCAGGCACCTCTGCTGGAGTAGAGGCCTCTCTGGTGGAGGCTGCTCGAGTGCCCTGGTGCTCTGCAGTGGGACTGTGAGTCCCTTTCCCTCCTCCACATGCCAGGCTGTCCATCCCCAGGGAGGTGCCAGAGACTGTGAGCCTGCCCAACATCTACCAGCTTCCAACGCCGTGGACATTCCTATACAAGTCTTCAGGGATATACGTCGTCAGTTCTCATGCCCCACGGTGGCTGCAGGGGCAGAGCTGAAAGCTCCTCCTCCCTGCACCGCATCACACTCAGGTCCTGAAAAGCCAGGCCCCCAGCCTGATGGGGTCACCCTACCTCAAGGGCAGAGCCCACCAGGGAGTAGCTGGTCCCTTCAGTCTCTTTGTAGTTGGAGTGGACAGATGGGGTGGGGTGAAGGGCATCGTCCCTGCACTCTGCAGGAGGATGGACGTCGGGGTGAGCAGTGGTGTGGGAAGCTCTGGGCTGCTGGGGCCACTTAGCTCCCTCCCTGTGGGCCAGTAGGTCCTGCTCTGCCTGCAGAGGACCAGGCTGTTCCCAGCTGGATGAGGTGAGTGGCTGCAGGAAGAGCCCACCATTAGCAACTGTAGAGTCCTGTGCCTCAACCACAGAGAGGAGATGGAGACCTGAGTTCCCGCAGGAGGACAGGTCAAAGGGCAGCAAAGGGGCTGACAACAGGAGAAACAGGTCTGGCAGCTGCACCAGGCAGTGGTTTGGGGCAGAAGAGTAGCTCTGGGTGTGGATACTCAGCTTGGGCACATGCCTCTCTGGGCTTTGTGATGTTAAGATGAGGTTAAGATCTGACCCCACAGAGTGAGTCCTGGAAATGAGTAGCTGTCACCAGTTCTGATGGAGCAGAGCTGACTGAATCTGCAGGCCGGATGGGGCCAGCACCAAGCTCTGACCAGCATCCACGGGCCTTGATGATGGGGCTGCTCACCTCCTGGAAGTGGCGTCATGTGCCACAGGGGCCACATGGGGGAAGGTCACTACTTTAGCCCTTCCTTTCTGGAAGTTTCCATGCCTCTGCTGGTGGTACCCAGCTTTTGGGAGTGTCCCTTGGCCATGCACACCCAGGTGACATGCTGAACCTAGACAAGGTGGTAGGAGGGTCCCTGTACATTGGAGGCTTAGAGTTTCCACTTGCCCTGAGCCAGCTCTAGTACCCTCCTCCCAGGAAGAAGTGCTGACATCGTTTGCAGGACACTGGTTCTCGTGGGGACAATGAAATGGGACACAAAGGCCCCTGACTGCTGGTGCAACTTCAGAATGGCCCTTCCATTCTCTGTGCTCTGGGTGTCCTGGTCACCAGGCGTCTGTGTTATGGGGACCTGATGGACCTGCTGCAGAGGCCACCTGACTCTCCTGACGGTCCATACAGAGCTGTCCTGGTGCTGCGTGGACACTGGTGTCACCTCACAGAGCCAGCCTGTCCGTGCGGGTAACTAAGACATAGGTTATCAGTGAGCTCATTTCCACTTGCTAAATCATGTTGTACCTACTCCTTTCTCCTCCAGGGCGTCTCCAGGGACTGCGGCTGAGGAAGCTGCTTATTCCAGCCAGGAGGAGGTGGGCTGCACAAAGAAGCAGCATTTGCCAGGCACCTTTGTGGTGCTGTCCCCCTGCTGGGACCCAGCTCCTCCCCAGCCCTCCAGCTCCTGGCCTGTGCCAGCCTCTGCTTCTTCTTGGGCCTTCCCCAGCTGCTCTAGATGTCACTGTCCCTGCTGCCCCCATCTACCCCCTCTCAGCTCTCACGGCACAGTGTGCTGTTTCCCCCACTAAGCGTGTTCAGACCTTCAGCATCTGTTGAATGAGCCAACCAACGGAGGCACTGAGCAGGGCCAGCACTGACGTACGTCGCCTCCTACACTCCCCACAGCGGGCTTTAAGTCAGAGCAGGGATCTCCACTTCACAGGTGAGCAATTGAGACTGGGAGAAATGAGCAGCCCAAGCTGGAATTTCAGGTCCGAATGGTGCTGGTCTGAGACATTGAACCATTAGGTGCAGCAGAAGAGAGAGTGCTCAGACAGTCATCCCGGACAGCTGAAGGACCTTTGAGGGTCTGGACTGTGATCCTGAGATCAGAACGTGAGCTCCAGGTGGTCAACGGTCTTGTCTTATTCCACTGTTTCTTCTGGATTTAGCACAGGACCAGTCTGCTGTAAGGGCTTGGTGAGTGGCAGGTGGGTGGATGGAAGAATGGGTGAGTGTGGGTGGGAGATGGATGGATGTGTGAGTGAGTGGTGGGTGGGTAGATGAATGAATGGGTGAGTATGGGTGGATGGGTGCATGTGTGGGTGGGTGCATGTGTGGGTAGGTGCATGTGTGGGTAGATGAGTGATGAGTCAGGGATAGATGGGTGGGTGCTAGGTGGATGGGTGCATGCTTGGGTGAGTGGTGGGTGAGGAATGGATGGATAGGTGGGTGCATGTGTGGGTGGGTAGGTGGGTGAGTGAGGAAGGGGTATGTGGTTGGGGGTCCCGGGTGGGTGGTTGGAAGGTGGGGAATGGATGGGTGGGTGGGTGTTAGGAGTATGGGTACATGCATGGGTGAGTGGTGGGTGAGGGATGGATGGGTGAGTGGGTGCATAAGTGGGTGAGTGAGTAGTGGGTGGGGGATGGATGGATGGGTGGATGGGTGAGTGAGTGAGGGATGGGTACATGGGTGGGGCTCAGGTGGATGGTTGGAAGGTGGGGAATGGATGGATGGGTGGGTGGTAGGTGGATGGGTGCGTGTGTGGATGGAGGGTGTAAGTCAAGCAGGTGAGTTCAAGTGCTTATGATTCTGTTCCTGTCTCAGGGAGCTTTTGGAAGCTGCTGTGGGACCTAAGTTCCCATGACTGGCCGGTGGAGAACTTCCCCATCTGTGGTGGGGGACATGTGGCAATGGAAAAAGGTCCTGAGAGACGCAGTGTTGTTGGCCTTACAGATGAGGACAAGGCAGGGAAACCAGTCTCCCTCAGGGCCTCAGTGTTTGCCCAGTGACTCCTGGGCTGGACTCTGACTAATGGGGCCATGAGAGGGAGTGTGTACTGACCTAAGCAGCTACACTGTGACAATTGATTAGAACAGAAATAGAAATGAATCCAGAGGAGCTGACATCCAACGGAAGTTGGTGAAGTGCTCGAGCAAGGGCTCTCTTGAGCCCGGGAGATGCTTCCTCTCTCCAAAAGCCTGCTCGTAGAGCAGGGGGCACAGTCACTAAGCAGGGGATTCCTTCTAAGTGTCTGAAGGAATAAGACCTGAGTTCCCAAGTCATGGTTCTCACCACAGGGAAGGGGAACACTTGCGCATGTTCTAGCTTCTGGAACTCCCTGCCTTCTGCCCTGCGGAGGCGTGGCCTTGTGTCCAGGAGCAGATCTCCTCCCCAGGAGTGCACCATGGCGTCCCTGGAGCTCCCTGTCTCCTGCAGGGCATGACCTTGTGTCAAGGAGCAGGTCTCCCCAGGAGTACACCATGGCGTCCCTGGAGCTCCCTGTCTCCTGCAGGGTGTGGCCTTGTAACCAGGGGCAGGTCTCCTCTCCCACGAAAGTGCCATGGCGTCCCTAGAGCTCCCTGTCTGCTGCAGGGTTTGATCTTGTGCCCAGGAGGTCTCCTCTCCTGTGAGCTCAACATGATGTCCTTGAGCAGGCACAAGCTCTGCGTCACTCCAGGCACAACACCAGTCTCCTGCTCCCCGAGAGGCCCCAGGACAGGGGCTGTTGCTGCTCCTCCTTGGCCAGTAGCTGTGCCAGCCCTCCTGTGTTGCCCTCTCCTCTTCAGTCTTCACCTCTGCGTGCCTCTCCCTGGACACAGGCTGGGTGGGGCGCAAGCCCACTCTGGCTTCCCCTGCCCCCTGTGCTGGACAGGACTAAACTTTCCAGTTTACACCCACAGCACGGTGCTCTCTGAGTTTCCTTCCTTGTTACTTTTCAGAACAGACTTTGTCCATTTTTCTATTGAATTCTCTAATCTTTTTAAAAGCTGATTTGTGACAGTTTCTTGCAAAGAAGCACAAAAGAAGAGGAGGGAAAAGGAATGAAATAGGAATTGTCAGGGTGTCCACAGGGGCCCAAGTATTTCTAGGAAATACCAGGAGGGATTTTCCATGAGGCCGGTGTCTTAGCTACGACATTGAGTATGAAAGCCAGGGACACACTGCTTCAGTGGTGACGTGTGTCATGCATGCCACAGGGCCCTCTGGGGAAACTCCAAGGAGTTAGGCAGGCCCTGAAGGGCAGGCCATGCCCCAAACCTGTGGGTATTTAGGAGTGACTCAGTATGTGGCGCCTACACACCAGCTCTCGTCCTGCCTCAGGGCCTGCTGCCATGTGTCCACAGTCACCAAGGGTCACAGGAGAGCTGTCTCTGTAATCCTGACACTGCGGGAGCTGAGAGGACCTGTTTCCTATAGATCCCAGAGACCTGTGGGACAGACGGGTGCAGCCTGCTCAGCCAGCGAGTGGTTCCTCTGGGAGAGGCCTGTACAGGGCCATCGGTCTCCTTTGCTGACAAACACAGGGCCAGGGAGAGGCCTGTCCTGCCACCAAAATGCCTTTCCTCCCACGGTGGCACAGCATGAGCCAGTGGGCATAGAGGCTGCCCTGAACCAGGAAGACAGGTGCTGGCACCCTTCCACCCTACAGATGAGCAGCCAAGGCCCACAAGGCTTGTTTAATAAGCCAAGAGTGGAGGATCCCAGGAGATGGGCCCTGTCCATGACTCCCAAGACCTGGAACCCTGGGCAGTGGCCAGAGCAGGACTGGCTTGCTGTGTGCGGATTCTAGATGCTGCCTGGTGCAGGGCAGGAGACAGGAGGCCCCCTAGGCCCCAACTCGCCCACCTGGGCTTCTGTCTGCAAGCTGTGCATGAGACCTGTCTGCTCAGGTCTCCCAGAGAAGTGACTTCCATCGCTCCTGGCTCACACCCGCATTCTAAGAGCTCTCCACTCCTCAGACCACAGGGCATGGAGAAGGAACCAACTGCTATATTTAACAAAAGCACACCCGTCGCCATGACAACCTGTGCTCTAAAATTAGAAACGCCGCACACCAGGCTGGAGCGAGCCCCCCCAGATCATTTCACACCAATGCCTGCCTGGGTGGGTGAGCGCTCTGAAATCTTCCTAGGCTGTGCAGGTCCCACACGGGCAGTGGGCTTCCCTGTGTCTGCAGCTGTGATGGGCTCTGGAGAGCTGGTGTGGGGTGGCCTCCTCTAAGAGGCACTGGGCCACCCCAAGCTGCATCTACACGACCTTCCAGGAAGTGTGGGTGGGCATCCTGCGGGGAACCCAGGCAGGGAGCCGGAAGTCCCCTGCCGGAGCTCCCTTCTTGCTTTCAGATGAGCGGTATGTTACCGCGGTCTCACAGGACTCAGCCGTGGCCTCGTCCCACCTCTCAGGATTGACTCCACCCACCCAGCCCTGCCCACCGCCTGCCACACAGGACACTGGGGTCCTGGACGCTCCCCACCCCACCATGCGTGGGTCCCTGAAGAGCAAAGGCCTGGAGAACCTCAGCTAGTGTTTTACACGCCGGGCAATGGCCTCGCTAGCAACAGGAAGCGCTGTCCTTCAGCACTGCCTGCAGCCTCTGGGGCAGCACTTGCCCCTCTCAGACCTACAAGGCTCCTCCCACTCCCAGGCCCTCGAGACTCTGCCTAGTCGCGCCTCAATCCTGGCTCTTCCCTCAGATAAGTTTGCCCAGGGTCTTCCAGACTGGGCACCGTCCTCACCCAGTGGCTACATCCGATGGCACTGCAGAGAAGCCCAAGCCTGCTCTGATGTGCCTGGCACTGTGGAGAAGCCCAAGCCTGCTCTGCTGTGCCTCGGTATAGCTTTAACAGCCCTGGACCTGTGTCCAGTCCAGTCAGGCTCCAGGAGACCCTGTGTCCCGTATGTTAGAAATATCAGGCATGCAAAAAACAAACGTGTGGTTGGAAGTGGGTGAGCAAGACAGACTTTACTCCCATGGCAGGGTGCGCTCCAAGGGGTCCGGAAGCAAGCACACCTGTGGAGGAATCTGCGGAGGTTTATCCCTTCACTCTGATGGGAGGAGCTCATGGGTACAATCGATGTAACTGGCTAATATAAAATGGAGCAGGTGCCAGAAAGGGTTAGGCAACAGGAAGTAGTTAGGCCGTAAGGAGACACCTGTTGGGGAAATTTAAACATGGCCTCCTCCTAGCCTTGTGGTTCCCTGACTTAAGATGGCTTCAGACTTCAGTTACAATAGTTATGCCTATATTGCATTATGGATTTAATAGAAAAGAAAACATAAATCTCACACTCAACACCCCTTCCAAGACCCTGACTACCACTGATCTGTTCTCCACCTCACTGCTGTGGCTGGAGAACACCAGCATCCTCAGGACCACCCAAGCTGTGGCCTGTAGCCAGTTGGTTCTCTCATGGGGCAAGATGTGTACGTGCATGGTCTACCTAACCCTGTGACCTTCGGTCTGGAGCTGCCATGGACATCATGTCCAGGTTTGTGTGAACCAAGGTCAGGCTTCCAGGGAGAGTTACTAGGATCAGGATGGTGGGGGTCCGTGGTAGCTCAAGGCTGACCGAGGAGCACCAAGCCATGGTGTGGAGTGGCTGCGGCACCCTGAGCTCCCTACAGCCTGTGCAAGGGAGTCCAGTGGCTCTACCCTCCTGGCTTAGGGCCCCCTGTGTGGGCCTGCTTGCTGCCCGAGTAGGGCTGCACCCAGGGGCTAAAGCAGAGTCTTCCCCCTCTAGTGAGGCCACACCTCACTGTCAGCATGGGTGAAGTCCTGGGCTAGTGTTCTTCGGGGAGGTGTGCAGGGCCCTCCAGCCCACACTGCCACGCGTCTTCTGACATCCGGAGATACGTCAACAACCACGACGGCAGGTAATAACTAAGCTGACACGCACCCAACCCTCAGGACCAGGCCTGGCCCCAGCATCACCAAGGCCTCACCGGGTTGCTGGGCCCCTCAATTGCTCAGAGAAAACCTCCTTAAAGACAGGGAGGCTTAATGTTTGGGCCTCCAACAGGCCTGGGTGCCATCTCGTGAGAAAAGAACCCTGAGAAATTTGCAGTTTTGGACCCTGTCCTGAAAGCTGTCAGTTCGACAAAGTGAAATAGGTTCAGAATGCCATCAGTTTAGAGTCTTGCCTGCCCAGGAAAGTGGGAAGCACACTGACTTTCCAGAGCTCACACATGAAGGAAATGCATAGATTTTCTGAATTTGACAAAAATCCTAAAATTTCTCTTGACATTACCCATGGAGATGCCCAGTTAAACCCAATTTCCTAAACTTTCAACAATTAAAAACGTTGGTTCACTGAAGCTAGAGGGGATGGAGCTCTCCCTCTTCTTCACAGAAGATCACGACGTGCAGTTTTACAGTGAGGCGGCCACAAGGCCAAGGACGAAAGCCGCAAGGATGTGGCCAGCAGGTGACTCCAGGGTCCGTGAAGCTGGTTTCCGGCTTTGGCACTGCTCGTGGTCCTTGCTGGATTTTAAAGTACTTTCCCCATTACAAAGGAGTATCTGCTTTTGCACCTAAGTTTGTATTTACAAATTTTCTTGTTTTCTTGCAGGGCTTCCAAGGCTGTAAGCTCCTTAAGTCCCAGGCACCTGTGCCCACACCTGCGCAGGTAGGGGTGCCAGAGCCTCAATGTAAACATTTGCAGCTGCTCCTGAACAGGAACGGGAACGGAGATGGTGTTGGGACCCGCACCGCCCAGGGCGTGTGCGCTGGGGTCAGAGGCCCTGCGGCTCTCTGAGCATGGGTTGGGGCGCCAGAAGCAGCCCCAACTAGCCCCAAGCTAGCCTCGTGGCAGGGTGTGGTTCTGGAGTCCCCAGACATAGTCCCACCTATTCTGCTGCCTCTGTGGTTGAGCTGGGTACAAGCTTACGGACAGGCCCTGCCCTAGAGCCAGAGCCATGCAGTGGCAGAGGGGCTCTGTGGAATCTTGACCTGCTCCTTCCTGAACACGAATTCCACCCTCAACTAAACCTGCTGCTGCTGGCTTAGTGGTTCACTGTCACCAGGCCACAAGCCGGTGGCCCTAGGGCTCCCGGTGCAACTCCACAGGATGTTCGCATGGACCAGCGGGGACCGCCCAGCCTTGCTGTCTGGCTGTTTTCATGAGGAAGGAGGTGTTCTCTCCGGTGTCCCTGGCAAATCCATGGCATCTCACTGACCCCTGCTGTCCCTTGGCTGCTCCTAGCAGTCCCTGGGGACGGCAGGTGGTCTCAGCTCACTTCCTGCTATTCTTAGCATCCTGGCCTGGCTGACTCCCTGCTCCTGGCTCATCTCATCCTGCCCTCCCAGGCTGCAGGGAAATACACTTTCTCTTTACGGCTAAGAGGTCACCTGTGCGTGACTCTGATGGTTTTCTCATCTTCCTCGGCTCCATTTCCCAGAATTAGATCAGGGTGCAGTCAGCCATGGAAGCGTAAGGTCCCTTGTGTTCTACCTGTGACCTGTGACCGGTGGGACTGTCATGGACAGCGAGACCTGGCTTGCACAATGTCTCTGTGTAGGACGTGTGTGCAATGCTCTGGGGTCCAGGAGACCTGTTCAAAGGACCGGTCAATAATTGGGAGATTTCAGGATCTGTGGAGAAAAGGAAACCTGAGAAGAAATGGAAGAGAGGCAAAATTGGTGGGATTGCTTCTCAGCAGGGAGAGGAGGAGCACACAGCTGGCCTTTGATGAGGCCGCTTAGGACCCTCCTGGAGGAAGCAGGGACAGGGCTGAGGGAAGGACCTGGGAAGGGACTGCACAGGCCAATGTCGCTGTAGCTATTCTCTCCTACCACTGGAGATCTCAGACTTGTTAAGAAGCTGCAAATCCGGGCTGGAGCAGTGGCTCTGCAGTTACAGTGCTTGCCTGGCAAGTGTGAGGATGCGGGTTCAAACCCCAGCACCACGTACACAATTAAGTGTTGGAGCAATGAAAGCCACATGAAAAACTAATAATAGAATTGATTCTCTCTCTCTCTCTCTTTAAGAAAAAAAAGCTACAAGTTTGTTTCCTGTCTGTTTTATGTAATGTTCACACCAATTGGCTTATAGATAAACGAGTACTCACAAATTTAATAAAGGGATCCAAATGTCTTTTAGTTCATGTGAATTAAATAAAACTTTAACAAGGAGGGCCATTCTAAACTGGTGAAAGTAAAGGTGCCTTTTAAAATTAGCAACTCACATATGGCCATATTACTAAAAGTTTGTCCTGGAGAGAAAAAGGGCATCCATTTAAAGTAAAATCGCAGTAAGAGCTGTGTTTAAAACATGAAATGACCCACTTTATGGCTAGCCAATTAAACTGCTGGTTTCTGGGCTGGAGCGGTGGCTCAGCAGTTGCAGAGCTTGCTTGGCATGTGCGAGGACCCAGGTTCAAACCCCATCACCAAACACACGACTAAGTGTTGGTGAAGCAAAGGCCAGATGAAAAAATAAATAAAAATCATTCCCTCTCTCTCACTCTTTCCCTCTCTCTTAAAAAATGTTAGTTTTTATAAAATGTTTAAAAACAAATTTACATTGATTCTAGGATTTTTCCCCTCTTTCTTCGGCAGGGAAATGATGTCTTGATTTTTGTGGATAACCTATACTTAACCATTAAAAATGAATGAATTGGATTTAACATACGTAGGATTAATCACTAATGAATGTGTTTGTGAAAGGGGACATATGGTTAATTTACAAAGTCAAAATGCTAAAATACCATTTATTAAATATAAATTCAAGTATTCTAGGCTTCTTAAATTCTATAAGGTGACATGTATTTGGATTTATTAAATGTGCTTTTACAAGTTGATTTTAAAGAAGGGTTTAAAGTTGCCTTGTTTCTGGGTCTTCACTAGGAACAAGTTTTTCTAAAGTTTAAAATTGTAACAGATATAATTTTATATGCAAAAAGTAAAAAAGGCTTTACCTGTGTTTCAATTAAAGTGCTAAAAACAACGTAAGTATTTGATCCTATTAAAAGAAGCAACTAAGAGTTCAGAAATTTTATAAGGATTGCTTCACAATGTAAATTTTACAAAGGATTAGCAAATAAAAAAGATAAGAAGGTTAAATGTATGGAAATATATTTTAGTACGGGAAATCAAAAAAAGTTCTTGAATAAAAAGTATTCTATATGCTAAGACAAACAAGCTCCGAGTGTCTAAGTAAGCTACAGAAGATTTGTGGAGAATAAATCTCAAAAGTGTGTGGGTGTATGTGTGTGCATGTGTGTGATTAAGTTGGCTGTAACTAGCACAGTCAGTAAAGTTATTTAAAACTTCTAAGGTCCAATGTTGATAAACTGCTATAAATCAGAATCTAATTGTCTACGTGTTAAGATAACAAGGTTTTCTTAAAACATTGATCTGCTGTTATCTATCAAAGTAATTTTGTTGTGTCAGATTTTATTACTTAAGAAGTTGAGTCATAAAGAAATTAGGATATGTGTATTTGTTGTTAAGTCTTTTAAATAACTATTTCATAACTAGTAAAATAAATAACTGTTATTTTAAGTGACTGCAATATGGTTAAACAGAAATGTATACACATGGTCAGAAATATGTATCATCTAAAGGCGATGTTGACGAAAGCCTTATCTAAACATTATGTAAAAGTTTATATAGGTTTAATGAAAAGGTGACTAATTCATGCTCTCTCTTGTACATGGTATCAAATATAAAAGCCAATATGGTCATTAAAAGACTTGGCTTATTTTTGTTTATCTTGACTAAGCCAATTTCTGATCATTCACACTGTTTCTTAAATGTGTAAGACTTGAAATTACCTTTGATCTTTGTCAGCATTGTTGTCCTGTGCACAACTATTTTATTGTTATGTTACAAAATGATTCTAAATTTTACCTTAATGTAAGGATGTCTGTGTAATGGTAAATCTAACCAATGCTGGCTTCTCTGCGTATCAGGTGTACTCATGTTTTTTTCAAGTACACAAGCCTTTTAAAATGTAAAGCTTAGGAAAACATCTTATCAAGTTAGTGTTTTTCCAAACTATAGTTTATATAAAAGTAACCAGTTTCGTTGGTATTTATGTCATCTGATGCTTTATGACTGGATGAAGGTAACCTGTTATCAATAAGCTATATATAAAATTTTATGTTACCCTTTATGCTGAAATGGAAGTCTAAATGTTTTAAAAAGGTAATAGGGAGAATCTATTTGTTTAATTTAAAAGCCTTCTTAGTCTTTCTGTTTGACTCACATTTCAGATGTAATGTTATAGTATATTAGCTGATACTCAGATAGACTTAGAAAATAATAAATAATAAATAAAAATAGTAAAGTGATATTTTAAAGGGAAAAAGATCAGGTCCACAAGAAGAATGCTTTAAGATTTTGTTAAAAGCCCATCCTTGCCTGAAATAAGACCCAGTCTCCCACCTTACTCCTTGTTAGGATGGTTCCAAGGTAGGCTAAAATCAAACTTATTTAAAGTTAATTTCAAAGGATAGGTTCTCATTATAAAGATTTATGTAATCTCAAAATAAATGAGGGACATAATATAACAAAGGAAAGCTTAGAGATTAAGGAAATTATTTTCCCTGACTCATGGCTATTATACAGACTAAATATGCTTTGGATTTTTTAATTCTATTATTTATTTTCTTTACAAAATGTTACCACTGTTGTCTGGGTGCTCTGCAGAAGCACAGCTTTCATGATAACCTGAGCTAATTTGAAATGAACTGTTAACTATAGGACAAACAGGATGAAAGGCTGGCTTCCAGAACCAATCCTAACCCCACTTAAATAAGAAAGGTAAATAATTATAACAGTTTAGACGTTAGAGTTAAAACCTAGCGCTCCTACTTTAGGAGTGATAAAACTGTACCGCTGGATATTTAAAACTGAAATGTAAAAACTAAAATTAAAGGAAAAAAGGGCCAAAAAAGGTCAATAATTTGGCAATGCCCTTTAAAGACAGCCAGGAATTCTCTAAGAACTTTGCCACTGTGGATCACTTGACTTGCCAACCAGGACCGCCAAGAGAATGGAGAGAGAGAGAGAGGGAGAGAGAGAGAGAGAGAGAGAAGCATCAGCCAGTGCACACTGCAGAAGGAGGGGTCATTGGAGCAGGAGACATCCCTGATGCTTCCCAGAGAAGCCACATGTGGTCTAGCAGGACATTGACCCATTCTGGCAGATGGCACTGGTAGAGGAAGCTAAATGAGCTAAAAAGCTTCTCACGAGTACCGCTCTGAAACTCTCTGATGATTCTTCCATAACAAATTGGACCAGGGTCAACTCTGACCGACTTGGTCTTGAACGCCTGACAGGAGAGTAAAACCCAAGCAAAGCCTAAATATTCACCACATGAAGCCATAGCCCAGTTGCATGCTGGAGATCTTCTAATGGCCAGATAGCCATTCCTGAGACTTTGGTCCTTGCTGTTGTCAAGGAATATCACAGGGGAACATACATTGGCAGTACAGGGCTTGAAACTCTTCTGAGTCAACATTTCTACATCCCCAGACTCACAAGTATTTCCTAGGCAATATGTTGCCCACAATAATCCTTGTCAGGGACCCAGACTCCCACTAGGAATTCAAAATGTAGGAAGAGTTTCTTTTAAAGATTTAACAGTAGACATTACTGAAGTGCCATGCAGAGGGCTATAAATATCTTTTGGTTTTTGTGTGTTATTACTCTGTGCAGAAGCCTTCCCAACCTGCACAGAAAAAGCTCAGGCGGTAGCCTCAATGCTCCTACAGGAAGTTATCCCCAGGTTTGGTTTCCTGATCACAACCAGATCAGACAAATGGGTCAACTTTTGTGGCAGAGGCAATACAAGTATTGGCCAAAAGTTTAAAGACCGGATGGAAGCTACATACTGCTTACAGACCAGAGTTCTGGTAAATTAGAGAGGATAAATAGCACTCAGTTGGGTAAATTGTGTCAAGAAACTCACTCGCATTGGAATTAAATCCTCCATACTGCACTGTTGAGAATTAGATCCACTCCTACTAAGAGGACTGGATTCTCTCCCTGTGGATCAACATACAGGATACCACCTCCTCTTATCAGGTACTGCAGGGACTCTTAAAGAAAATTGAAAGATTGACCTTAAAATATCAACTTCAGGCTCCAGGAAATACACCAAGCTCAAGCCCACAGCTGCTGACTGGGAATGCCCTCCAGACCCCGCTGCACACTATAGGCTGACTGTCCTAAAGAAGGAGACACCAGACAAGCTAGAGGATCAGAAGAAAGATGGCCCTGGACACCTAGAAGCTGAACAGACTAAGCATTGCTGGGCTTGAGGAAACAGCCCTGCTTCGATCACCCCGAGACTGCTGCTTGAATTGCACAGAGATTAGCGGCTCAGCAGGACAAATGGACGCTTTACCCTCTAGGATAATCCTTACACAGAAATGTGTTGTCATTCTTTGCTACTATCTGCATACACAGTCTTTTTCTTGCTTTTTTTTTTTTTTTTTTTTTGCAGCAGGACTGGCAACGTTGTTCCTGAGAACTGCACTCTTGGTAACAAAATTTAATTTTTACTTTTCTATTTTGTTTGTATAGGATTTATAAGATTTATCTGATATTGACATAGTTTAACCTATGCTGGTAAAAATGTTGATACATTGCTTAATATCGTGTTCAATGGTTACCAAATGCAATTGCTTGCCACTATGGCTGGATCCGAGCTATTATCCACCTTGTACTCCATGTGTTAAAATGGTCTATTACAAAGTTAAATATGACTACTTGTCATTGGGAAAAATTCAAAATTCATAGGGCTCAAATTCAAATGACTTGCCCAGAGATTTTCTGGCAGACAAGAACCAAGGGAGCTTGGTCCTGCTGGTTAAAAAGAAAAAAATGTGTGGGAGGTTCAACAGCTTAGATTGCTGTCTCCAAATAGATGATAATGGACAAATGGTTAAAACATAGCCAGCAATATTAGCATGTGTGCCAGTCCAAACCCGGAAGGGTTTCAAGGGATGGAATCCAGACTCACTATTTGGAGACTGGTTTTCTACTTTTGAAAATTTTCAAAGTTTAATTGGCATAACAGAAGATACAATGCTAATTTGTTTGATTCTTCCATGCTTGGTTCCCCTTTGCATAAAAACTATTAATTTCACTATAGAAGTGGCTGTTAAAAGAAAAACAACCAAAACTACGGCATTATGTAAAGTATTCAATTAATAAAAGATAAGCTTCTCTAGCTTAAATAAATTTAAATAGCCTCAAAGGCAGGAGATGTAGTAGAGGACCCCTAAAAATGTAACAAGAGACCCTCTCCCTTGTAGGAGATTTTCTTCTGTTGGGAACCTTTAAATTTTAGGCTTCTCTAAAATAATGAAGGACAGACACATCTGGGGGGAAATCCTTTGTTTCCATTTCCTGCCAGAGCTCAGGAACCTGCTGGAGCACAGAGATTTATGAGCAACACATATAGATGCTCTTTAACTTTTTTTTTTCTTAAAAAAATATTTTTTCTTTTCTTTTCTCTTGCCTGGGAAGCTGTTTATACTGAAGCTGTTTGCATTCTTTGTGAATATCATTATTTTGTACTTTCGTTTTAAAATCAACGGGTATTGAAAAGTAACAGCATGTTGTAACTTCCTAAGGAGGAGAAATTGCTAAAATCCCTGTTCCGTAGCATCCAGAAAGTGCAGCTGTTATTCATCCTGGATCATGTTGCAGCATTAGTTATAAACCTGCTTCCTGAAAACCTCTCTGGTGTTGACTCAACTGTCCCATTTCAGGGTGGCAGCTCTGTGGTGTCTCCACACTGAATTGGAATCAGTCGGTGGTGCCCAGCCCCCTGGCTGAGCCTTCCCAGGTCACATGTGGCTGGCTTGCAGACTTCTCCCTGCTCCCACACCCAGGCTGCAGGGTGCCTCCGTCTCTCTGTGCTGACACTCAGTCTCACGTGAGGGTCCAGGTGATCCCCTCAGACTTCACCCTGCCTCTGCTCCTGCACAAAGGTGCCCCTGCCTGGGGGGCTGGGGAGGTCAGCTTAGGGGACACCATGGCCTTGGAGGGGACTACAGCTCTGGTGGGGTTCATTGGGCTGGCTCCCCTCCAGGCAGTGACCTGCGCTGCAGCCTCTCTGCAAGCAGCTGGGCTGGTGGACCTTGCGCTCAGCCCTGAATTTGAAGTCTTGTGCCTTCACCTTCAGGGCCACTAGGCTCTGTGCCTCTGGGTTTGTAAGACCTGCTCCAAGGAGAGCAATCAGGAATACGCAGGCGCCAGCGCAAAGCCTTGTTCTAACAGGGAGGGGCCTGTGACAGGTGCCTTGGGGAGCAGGGAGTGAGCCATCGGTGTGGCTCCTGGCCTGGCCAGTGCTGGTTGTGAGCTTGTGTGGTGGCCACAGCATGGCTTGCAGACAGTGGGAGACGGTGTGGAGCAGGGGTCCTGCACTCAATGACCCGGCACCAGCAGGGCAGTCACCCTCACCCACCATCAGAAACAGATCAGGGGGCAGCAGCTCCAGACCCCACAGGAGTGCTTCCATGGACCCCCTGGTGTGGGCCCCAGAGCCCACCCTCCCCGGCCACACCTCAGGCCTCTGTGGGCACCACTGCTCCTGAGAAGGCAGGCTGTGGACGTGCTTATGACCGGAGAGACCAGGGCTCACAGAGAACACAGATCTTGAGAAAACCCTTCCTTGAGTTGCAGATGGAGAAACCGAGGCAGAGAGGGGTGAGAGGTGGAGCTGGTGGCTGACTCATGCCCAGGATCCTGGGGGCCAGCAGCATGCTGTGTACGCTTTATTGAATATGACTTGCATTCCATCCAACACCGGACATAGCAAGGCACATTTCATGACCTGTAGTAAATCCATGGATATGTGAACCCTGTCACACTTCAGGTTTAGGACATTCCTATCACCCCCCAAACCTCTTCCCATGTGCCATCAGTCCCCAGTCCTGGTTGCCACTGTTGGCACTACTGATGTGTTCTCTGTCTCCCGGAAGCATCTGTGTGAACAAGAGGTGGCATACCCAACACCCGAGCTGGCTAGGCAATCGCCCACCTGTGACCACACTCAGAAACAAGCTCAGGCCTCCAAGCTCTGCCATCTGCCTCCTGAAATCCCTGGTCATTCTGTCCTTTCACCTGTGTCTTAGAAGTGAAGTCAGATGGGATGGGGCAGCCTGAGCTGGGGTAGAAGCCCAACTCCTTCCACCAGGGTAGGTCCTGAGCTGTCTCTGTCCCTGTGCTGCTGGTGTCCTGGGTCAACACCTGGTCCCCACCCTTCCTCCAGGGCCATTCTGACCTCTTCCCAGAGCAGTGCCCGGGCCGTGTTGGCAGGAGAGGTCTTTCCAGCCTTGCTCTCCACCCTGGGCTGGTTGTGCCAACAGCCTGTAGCACTTGGGGAGGCAAGAAGGAGGCTGTCCTCATCCTGGGCTGGAAGGTGGCCCCACAGGGCTTCTCTCACACATAGCTTTGAGCCAGGGCTGAGGTCCTCCACCTGTCCTCTGGGCCTCTGGTCTCTGTGTCACCTGTGGTGCCCTTCACCTGTCGACCATGCCCATTTCCTGGCCTCCACTGTTTTCTTCACTGCCTCCTTCCCGGTGCCAAAGACGGTGTGAGGGACACAGTGAATGCTCAGGGAGCTCGCTGGATGGGTGATGGAAGGACAGGATTTTATAGCACAGCCTCGCCTATAATGAACATTAAATCCTGAGCATCCCCACTTACAAGGAGCTGAGGGAGGTCCCTCTTGGTGCAGTGGGCTGGGCTCGCCTGGCCAGGCCTCAGAAGAGAACCCGGGTCCTCTAACTGCACCAGCAATGTGTGTTGGCCTCCCCTAGAGGACCAGAAAGGAGGACAGGATGGTCCAGATGCCCTTTCAGGACAGCGGCCCTTCATTTTCTTCCCTCTTGCTCCCAGAGGCACCTGCTTGGTAGCACCTGCACGTGGACCCTCTCCCCTCTGCCCTACCTGTCCTGCTGGCCAAAGAACAGCCAGCTGGGTGTGCATGGAGCGTCTTCCAGACCTGCCTCAGAGGATGGCAACGCCCATGAAGGAGCCAGGTGTGCAGAGAGGCAGGTGGGACTCCTCCCTCCCCAGACACCAAGGCAGACACCGACATCCACCAGCAACTGGACAGGAGAGCAAACCAGAACCGTGGGGCTTTGTGCCAGGAAAGAGATGCCCGTGGGGCTCAGCTGTGCACACCCCACCGGCCAGGACTTGGGGCTCCACAGGTGCCTCGGAGGCCGCCCTGGCTGTGAAGAATGGGGCAGGGAACGGGGATCTGTGGGATGCCTGCTGCCCCCATGTCTGGACAGAGAGTGCAGTCACCTCCGCTCCCACGAGGAGATGTGCCCTGACTGCTGGCTGGTCACCTCCACAGTGCCCCTCTGGAAACAGCCCTTGGAAATCGTTCATTGTGGTCATTTTAGTAGCCACCCCCTGACCCCCATACGTCTTCCCAAGGAGCTGACTGACAGTTTGAGGGGGCAGCAGATGTCAAATCCAGCTGAAGTTGGCCTTGCTGATCCCACTCAATCCAGGCCCTGCTGAAAGCCAGACTGGATCAGAGGTGACCTCTCCTGCCTATCACCAGGGATCTGGGTGACTGTGGCCATATTATGTGGCCCCGGCCCCTTACTGCTCTTCCACCAGCTAACACCTGGAGGCCGGACTCATGACCTCTAGCTCTCAGGCTGGGCCACCTTCCCACGTGTCTGCACCTGAACGTGGCCTTGGCAGAGGCCAGCCTCACCTGCTGCCCAGCACCCCAGGCCTCTGCCAGGACTCCCCAGTGGAGTTGTCGGGAAGTCCAGCTCCCTCTCCGGGGGAAAGCACTTCCTCAGTTGCTAGGTGTGTAGACAGACGCTTCTGTGCTGGGAAGGAGTCTGTTTTAGAGGAAAGTCCCGGAGCTATGTCACCTGAACCATGCTTCAGTAGGATGGGTGCCATTCTGAGCTCTGCAGGTGTCTGCGGCTGCCTGACTCCAGCATGCCTGTCTGGAAGTAGGGTGTCCCGAGCCCATCCATCAACACCCCCGGTGCCAGCCCAGGTGCTCCGCTAACTGCAGCCTTGAGGGGGCCGTGGGCCCTCCCAGCCACATCCACCAACATGAATCCTGAAGCACGCACAATCTCCAAATCAGCCGCTCTTCCCGTACCTGCAAAGCAGATCCCTGAGATCATGTGTGGGCTCATGCTAGTGATCGCGACTGGAAGATGACCGCATTCAACTGCCTTTGCTCTTTTACACCATGGCGCCAAGCCAGAGCAGTCAAGCAATCACACAAGAGGAACACTGATGATGGCGGGGGTTGGGCCTCCCTCCCCGGCTATGGGAAAGGCGGGCCCCAGCGACACCAGGCTCCCCAGGCCCGGAGAGCCTTCTCACCCCACCTAAGGGCAAGCGGCTGAGCAGAGCTGCTGGGGCTTTGGGGGTGGGGTGGGGTCAAGGTCAGCATCTCCCAAGGTGCTCCCCCTGGCCTTGACCTGGGTGCACCTGCAGCTTGCTTGCTCTTAAGGCCTCTGGGAGGCAGAGGGCGGGGTGCGTTCAGTCCTGAACTCCACCCTCTGGCATGTGTTCAGAGAGGGCCTGGTCCCTGGACCTGGGTGTGAGAGGGGGAGCCGGACCTCGCGGATGAGCAGAGGGGAGCCCTTCAGAGGAGGGGATGAGGCCTCCACCCTCAGATGCCAGAGTCCAGGCCAGAGTCCAGGTTGTGAGCACTCCACCTGCATAACAGCCCAGTGGGGTCTGAGCCTGTGTGAATTTGGAGGCAACAAGAACAGGAGGGACAGAGGTGGCACCCAGGTCTGGCCCCAGAGCCCCTCTGGTTCCCATTTCCATTTGCTCAGCTGCTGAAGGCGGTGACAACGTGCTCCCTGGTGTGCCTGTCCCCTCCCTCTCTCAAGCTCCTTGCACCTGAATACTTCTGCCCTGTCTGCCCTAAAAGCTGGGGCCCTCTCCAGAGGCCCTGCCCCAGAGCAGATGCTGGGCTTCCTGTGTGACCGGTGGCCTGCCCGAAGGACAGAGCTGGGTGGGGGGCCTGTGAGCCTGAGGAGGAGCAGGGAAAGCCCAGAACCAGGTCCGAGGAGGCCCACCTCAGCTCCAGAGCCCGGAGCCCAGGAAACAGCCCCTCACTGGGGAACCTGGAATGTTGAATGTCTGAAAGGAGAGCTGGGTGTGCTCTCTCAGCCCTTCCGGGTGCCTCTGAATGGGTCACAGCTCCTGTCACCCTCCGATGGTGAACTGGTGTCTGGGGGAGATGGTGGCTTTCCAGCATTGGCCTTGTTGGCTTTCCAGAGCTGCACCGCGGGCTGCGCCAATGCGGAGTGGCTTTCCAGAGCTGCACCGCGGGCTGCGCCAATGGGGAGGTGACCACACCCGTGCTTCTTCACAACTCTGTCCCCTTGCAGGGCTGACCGCCAGGAGCCACCGCCTTCACGCCTGTCACCGCCCACGGCTCCTCCCAGGGAGGGCTTTTCTTGGATTGTGTATGGTTGAGGCATTTGCTCAGCTCGATTTAGATGTTCTTGTAAAGTCCTGAGGAAGGAGACACATGGTGAACCCCGGTCGATGGACAGAGGTCCTGGAGAGGAAGGTTGTGTTGTCAGGGTCCCAAGCAGCCCTGGGGCCTCATCTTTTCCTCTAGGCACTCTGAGACCCTGGAATGGTGCAGGAATTGGCTTCCCAAGCAGAGGTGGCCTTGATGTGCCACTGTCCCAGGGCCTGCCCCTGGGCCCAGGTGCCCACGCCTGCCTCTGGCCTCTGAGATCTGATTTGCAGATCTTGAGAACACGGGACTGAAGGGCGTGCTGTGCGAGTCACCTCAGGGCAGGTGCCACCTCGCTCAGCCACCCTTGGGACTCTAGGAGAGCCAGACCCCCAGGAAAAAGGGCAGTGCCACAGAGCCACCATCCTGAGGTCCTCAGGGCTGTGCAGCTGGGGATGCGGCCAGACAGCTGAGGTGGCAGACCTTGCCCTGCAGCATGGCACAGCCACCCCCTCCTCCCGAGACACAGAATCCGACTGTGTTGTTCCCACATTTGCGTCTCTCCATCTTCTGGTCCTGGTTCTAGAAGATTCTCAACTGTCCCACCAGGACTCCCACTCTGCTGTCCCACTTCTCCGTCTACTGGGCTCCTTCTGCCCATCCAGTTCCTGGAGCCTGGCTGCTCTCTCCTCCCGCCCTTGCTCCTGGCAGCCTTCCTCCCCGTGTCCTCCTGGCCAGGCCTGCATTCCTCCGGTCTTGTTCATCTACGACATGGGCTTCTGAAAGCTACGAATGGACACCCAGGGACACTGGGCACCAAAGACGGTCACACAGCAAACGCCAGCTGGGGCAGGGCTGACTGGGCAGTCCAGGATGTGGACATGGGGACACCTCAACTCTGTTATGGTGCAAGTGTTGTGATAATTTTGTCAAAGCAGCTGTGACAGGGCAGCAGCTGGGATTGGAGTGCAGCCACCAATGTTTAAAGCACACGTATATGTGTGTGCATCATACGTGTGCACGCACACACATACACTTCCAAACGTATTTAAAAGTTAGGTTCTCTGAGGAATGACACGTGTGCATGTGTAACATATGTGTAGATTAAAATATGTATATATATGGGGGGGAACTGGGAGACTGATTCACGGGGAGGAATCAGCTTGCTGGCCCAGGCATGTGTGTGCATGATGGGTCCTGGGGGGCACTTCTGAGGAGGAAGGCTGATGACCAGAGAAACCCACACCAGCCCAGTCCACAAAAGGTGCCCACTGTCCCAGCTGAAGTATGAGGAAGGAAGGGCAGGTTCCTCAGCCACCGCCTGAGGCAGCCAGGTCCAGAGTGGGGTATCCACTTTGCCAAGCCTATCAGGACAAACTCATCCTGTCACACCAGGAGCCTGTGAAACCGTGTGGCCCTGAGGCCAGGTCGGGTTGGGGAAGTAACTATTAATCTCTCACAGTGGCAGAACAACAAACTCAACCTGTCCATCACACAGGGAAGACACCTGAGCTCCACTCCTCCACCTCTCCCTCTCACACTCAGGACATCTGAGCTCAACTCCTGCACCAGTCTCCCTCACACACAGGACACCTGAGCTCCACTCCTCCACCTGTCTCTCACATACACACAGGACACACAAGCTCCACTCACCACCTGTCTCTCACACACAGGACACCTGAGCTCCACTCCACCACCTGTCTATCACTCACACAGGACAACTGAGCTACACTCCTCCACCTGACTCTCTCACACACAGGACACCTGAGCTACACTCCTCCACCTGTCTCTCTCACTCCGGGAAAACTGAGTTCCACTCTTCCACTTGACTCTCACACACCCAGGACACCTGAGTTCCACTCCTCCACCTGTCTCTCTCACACACAGGACAACTGAGCTCCTATCCTCCACCTGTCTCTCTAACATCCAAGACACCTGAGTTCCACTCTTCCACCTGACTCTCTCACACACAAGACACCTGAGCTACACTGTTCCACCTGTCCCTCTCACTCACAGGACACCTGAGTTCCACACCTCCACTCACACAGGACATCTGAGCACCACTACTCGACCTGTCCCTCTCACACACAGGACACCTGAGCAACACTACTTCACCTGTCTCTCTAACACAGGACACTTGAGCTCCACAGCAACACCTGACTCTAACACTAACAGGACACCTGAGCTCCACTCGTGAACCTGTCTATCAATCACACAGAACACCTGAGCTTCACACCTCCACCTGTCTCTCACTCACACAGGACACCTGAGCTCCACTCCTCCACCTGACTCTCTCACTCACAGGACACCTGAGTTCCATTCCTCCACCCGTCTCTCACACACACAGGACACCTGAGCTCCACATATCCACCTGTCTCTAACAACACAGCACACCTGAGCTCCACTCCTGCACCTGTCTCTCACTCAAACAGGACACCTGAGCTCCACTTTCCTACTTGTCTCTCTCACACACATGATACCTGATTTCAATTCCTCAACCTGTCTCTCACCCACACAGGACACCTGAACTCCACTCCTCCTCCTGTCTCTCTCACACACAGGACACCTGAGCTACACTCCTCCACCTGTCCCTCTCACACAAAGGACAGCTGAGATCCACTCCTCCACCTGTCTCTATAACACACAGGACATCTGAGCTCCACTACTCCACCTGTCCCTATCACACAAAGGATAAGTGAGGTCCAATCCTTCACCTGTCTAATACACACAGGAAACCTGAGCTCCACACCCACAACTGTCTCTAACAAACAAAGGACACCTGAGCTCCACTCCACCACCTGTCTCTCTCACACACAGGACACCTGAGCTCCACCCCTCCACCTGTCTCTCACACACAGGACACCTGAGCTCCACTCCTCCACCTGTCTCTCACACACAGGACACCTGAGCTCCACTAATCCACCTGTCCCTCTTACACACAGGACACCTAAGCTCCACTCCTCCACCTGGCTCTCTAACACACAGGACACCTGAGCTCCACTCTTGCACCTGTCTCACACACAAAAGACACCTGATTTCCACTCTTCCATCTGTCTCTCTCACACACAGGACATCTGAGTTCCATTCCTCCACCTGTCTCTCACAACCACAGGACACCTGAACTTCACTCCTAAACCTGTCTCACACACAGGACACCAGAGCTCAGCTCCCCACCTGTCTCTCTTACAAATAGGACTCCTGAGCTACATTCTTCCACCTGTCTCTCACACAAAGAGGACACCTGAGTTCCATTCCTCCACCTGTCTCTCACACACACAGGACACCTGAGCTCCACTCCTCCACCTGTCTCAAACACACAGGACACCTGAGCTCCACTCCCCCACCTGTCTCTCACTAACACAGGACACCTGAGCTCCACACCAACACCTGTCTCTAACACACACAGGACATCTGAGATCCACTTGTGCACCTGTCTCTCACTCACACAGGACACCTGATCTCCACTCCTCTACCTGACTCTCTCACTCACAGGGCACCTGAGTTCCATTCCTCCACCCGTCTCTCACACATACAGGACACCTGAGCTTCACACATCCACCTGTCTCTAACAAACACAGCACACCTGAGCTCCACTCCTGCACCTGTCTCTCACTCACATGACAACTGAGTTCGATTCCTCAACCTGTCTCTCACTCACACAGGACACCTGAACTCCACTCCTCCTCCTGTCTCTCTCACACACAGGACACCTGAGCTCCACTCCTCCACCTGTCCCTCTCACACACAGGATACCTGAGCTCCACTCCTCCACCTGTCTCTATAACACACAGGACATCTGAGCTCTACTCCTCCACCTGTCCCTATCAAACAAAGGATATGTGAGGTCCAATCCTCCACCTGTCTAACACACACAGGAAACCTGAGCACCACTCCCACAACTGTCTCTAACAAACAAAGGACACCTGAGCTCCACTCCTCCACCTGTCTCTCTCACACACAGGACACCTGAGCTCCACTCCTCCACCCATCAATCTTACACACAGGACACCTGAGCTCCACTCCTCCACCTGTCTCTCTCAGAAACAGGACACCTGAGCTCCACTCTTGCACCAGTCTCACACACAAAAGACACCTGTATTACACTCTTCCACCTGCCTCTCTCACACACAGGACACCTGAGTTCCATTCCTCCACCTGTCTCTCACAAACACAGGACCCCTGAACTCCACTCCTCCACCTGTCTCACACACAGGACACCAGAGCTCAGATCCCCACCTGTCTCTCTTACAAATAGGACACCTGAGCTACATTCTTCCACCTGTCTCTCACACAAAGAGGACACCTGAGTTCCATTCCTCCACCTGTCCCTCACACACACAGGACACCTGAGCTCCACACCTCCACCTGTCTCAAACACACAGGAAACCTGTGCTCCACTCCTCCACCTGTCTCTCACTCACAATGGACACCTGAGCTCCACTTTTCCACCTGTCTCTAACACAAAACAGGACACCTGAGCTCCACTCATGCACCTGTCCCTCTCACACACAGGACATCTGAGCTCCACTCCTCAACCTGTCTCTCACTCACATAGGACACCTGAGCTCCACTCCTCCACCAGTCTCTAACTCTCACAGGACACCTGAGCTCCACTCCTCAACCTCGCTTTCACTCACACAGGACACCTGAGCTCCACTAATCCACCTGTCTCTCTCACACACAGAATATCTGAGTTCCACTCCTCCACCTGTCTCTCACTCACACAGGACACCTGAGCTCCACTCCACCACCTGTCTCACACACAGGACACCTGAGCACCACTCCACCACCTGTCTCCAACACACACAGGACACCTGCTCTCCACTACCCACCTGTATCTCTCACACACAGGACACCTGAACTACACTCCTCCACCTGACTCTCTCACACAAGGACACCTGAGCTCCACACCTCCACCTGTCCCTCTCACACACAGAATACCTGAGCTCCACTCCTCCACCTGTCTCACATCCAGGACACCTGAGTTCCACTCCTCCACCTGTCCCTCTCACACACAGGACACCTGAACTCCACACCTTCACCTGTCTCTCTCACACACAGGACACCTGAGGTACACTCTTTCACCTGTCCCTTTCACACACAAGACACATGAGCTCCATTCCACCACCTCTCTCTCACACACACAGGACAACTGAGCTACACTCCTCCACCTGTCCATCTCACACACAGGACACCTGAGCTCCACTCCTCCACCTGTCTCAATCACACAGAACACATAAACTCCACTCCTTCTCCTGTCTCTAATACACAGGACACCTGAGCTCCACTACTGGACCTGACTCTCTCACACACAGGATACCTGAGCTCCACTACTGGACCTGCCTCTCTCACACACAGGACACCTGAGCTCCACTCCTGCACCTGTTTCTCTCACACCAAGTGCACCTGAGTTCCACTCCTCCACCAGTATCTCATACACCCAGGACACCTGAGTTCCTCTCTTTCAACGGTCTCTCTCACACACAGGACACCTGAGCTCCAATCCTCCACCTGTCTCTCTCATACACAGGACACCTGATCTCCACTCCTCCACCTGTCTGTCACTCCCACAGGACACCTGAGTTCCACTCCTCCTCCTGTCTCTAACACAGATCACCTGAGTTCCACCACTCCATCTGACTCTCTCACATAGGAAACCTGAGCTCCACTCCTCCACCTGTCTAAACACACCCAGAACACATGAGCTCCACTCTTCTATCCATGTCTCACACACACACATCACCTGAGCTCCACTCCTCCACCTGTCCCTCTCACACACAGGATACCTGAGCTCCACTCCTCCACCTGTCTCTAACTCTCATAGGACACCTGAGCTCCACTCTTCTACCTCTCTTTAACTCACACAGAACACCTGAGCTCCACTCCTCCACCTGTCTCTCTCACACACACAGGACATTTGAGTTCCACTCCTCCACCTGTCCCTCTCACACACAGGACATCTGAGCTCCACTACTTCACCTGTCACTCTAACACACACGACACCTGGGCTCCACTCCTCCACCTGTCTCTCTCACACCCAGGACACCTGGGCTCCACTCCTCCACCTGTCCCTCTCACACACAGGACACCTGAGCTCCACTACTTCACCTGTCTCACACACACAGGATACCTTAGCTCTACTCCACCACCTATCTCACACACCCAGGACACTGAGTGTCCACACCACTCCCGCCCCTGTCTCTAACACACACAGGTCACCTGATCTCCACTTCTCAACCTGTCTCTCTCCCACACAGGACACCTGTGGTAAACTCCTCCACCTGTCCCTCTCACACACAAGACACTTGAGCTCGATTCCTCCAACTGTCACTCACACACAGGACACCTGAGCTCCACTCCTCCACCTGTCCTGTTACACACAGGACACCTGAGCTCCACTCCTCCACCTGTCTCTCTCACACACAGGACATCTGAGCTCCACTCCTCAACCTCGCTTTCACTCACACAGGACACCTGAGCTCCACTCCACCACCTGTCTCTCTAACACACAGGACATCTGAGTTCCATTCCTCCACCTGTCTCTCAGTCACACAGGACACCTGAGCTCCACTCTTCCATCTGTCTCACACCCAGGACACCTGAGCTCCACTCCTCCACCTGTCCCTCTCACACAAAGGACACCTGAGTTCCACTCCTTCACCTGTCTCTCTCACTAAAAGGACACCTGAGGTACACTCCTCCACCTGTCCTTTTCACACACAGACACATGAACACCTTTCCTCCACCTCTCTGTCTCACACACAGGAAACCTGAGCTCCACTCCTGTAACTGTCCCTCTCACACACAGGACACCTGAGCTACACTCTTCCACCTGTCTCTCTCACTCACAGGACACCTGAGCTCCACTCCTCCACCT